>JAADWA010000510.1:0-22216 GCA_023335935.1 Pythium phragmiticola | reverse complement strand
GCTGCCAGGTGTAACGGGCCCCGGCCGTTACCAGCACCTTTTGCTTGAGGAAGCTTGGACCTGGTGCTCCAAGTCGATACCGATCGACGAGCGCTCTTGGTCAAAGACGTACTGACTGTATTGACTGGGAGGTTTCCCCAATGGGAAACCCTCCCATAACCAATATCCCGGGTAAATCGTACCCCCAGAATATAGCCTCCTAATCCTAATATAGATGAGTCATTACTTAGGGTAACTATGTACCCTAAGTGGACCACACTAGTTATGTACCCTACACCAAATATATGTACCCTACTGTGTAACCTACGTACCCCGTTACAGTGTGAAACGTCGTCAGCACGCGCAAAAGAGACAGGACTTCTTTCTCGGACTCATGATACCGGAGTTCTGCATTGCGCAGCGTCTGGCCGGTAGACCGGATCGGCCACAACTTGCCATTGTGTTCTTGAGCGAGCACAGTGCTGACCGCCCAGTCGTTCGCATGCAGGATGATTGAGAACGACTTTTGGCGATCCGGATGTCGAAGGACCGGGGGGCAAATGGATTTTCATCTTCAGCAACTCGAAAGCTGACTTGGCACGGTCGAGATCCCGGCCGGACTGGATCTGTTCGTCAGTCAACTCGTACACCACAAAGGTTATGGCCAAGTAATCTTCAATGAACTTGTGATAGTAGTTCAGACTGCCGAGGAAGGACTGGATGCCTTTCAGACTCGAGGGGAACCGGAGTTGTTCGATGCCTTTCGCGACCTTGGGTAGCGTCCGGAGGCCAGCTCTGCTGACCTCGTGCGACAGAAATGTGATTGCCCGCTTACCGAACGAGCTCTTCGGCAAACAGATGCTCAGGCCCCAGTACCAGACCCGGTACAGGAGCCGGTCGACGAGATCACGCAACTCATCCCACAACTGAGTGCCGGCTGCTCCGTCGTCAATGTACGAGCTCTTGCCCAAAACTGGGCCCACGCAAGCCGGAGCCGGCAAGTTTCGCTGAAAGACCGTCGGACCACCGTCGGTAACCGGGATACCGGCACTCTCGCGGTACCGCAGTTCCCGGCTCGAGCTGGTCGCCAGGGCCGGATTCGACGTCTCGAACCTTTAAATCAGCCACTGCGTTCAACCCCACCACTTCGAGCACGCCGGAGTCGACCTCTTGCTCGAGCTCGGGTGGGAGCCGGACAAACCCCCAAAGACTGTTGTCGATGATCTGCTGGTAGATGAGTAGTGCATTCGAATGCCATCCGGACCCACCGGAAGTGGCCGAGCGCGCAGATGAACGCACTGATGTGCTTGGCACGCAGCGTCATTAGTACGGCGCAGAAACCGCTGGCCATGTCGAGACTGAGGAACCACACGACGGACTCGAAGTTGTCTAGCAACTGGTCGATCAGCGGGAGCGGGTACCGCATGAGCTTGATCAACTGGTTCACAAGCCGGTAATCGATGCAAAGCCGGATATCTTGGCCGTTCTTCTTCACGACGATGATGATTGGGAACTGGTCAGGAACAACGATTTCTCGGATGCTCTCAACGATCTTGACGGGTTTACGCTCGCGTATCTGCTGGACGACGGAAATCCAAGGCTGGGTGACGGATCCGAGGACGACCCACTTTTGATCGGATTCGCAACGAAGACGACGGTCCGAACCCTCGAGCACGCTGAAACCAGCATCGTCCACGGGATGTCTGTGTCTGCGCGGCGTCTCGCATATCGGCACACCACAAGGGGGCTATTGGTGTCACGATTGTTGGCGCATTTACTCCAGCTCAGAAGGTATCCACTCAGAGGAAATATGACGCTCGAGTTCTTCGTCCCCGGCTTCAACTCGATTGGTATCGCGCAAACAATCGCCTTTACAGCAGCGAGAGCTGATTTCGCTGTTGTCCTCATCAAGATCACTATGCATGTAGATGTCCGGTCGCTTGAGTCACCATACTACCAGCGATCCCGAGGACCTTGGATTCGACCATTTCCGACGTGATATCTTCCATGTGGATGAAATATTTCTTGTCACCAACCATGTGAGTGTTCGATGCTGTATCAAAGCACCACCACGATCGTGTCTCTTCTTCAGTCTGGGGCAGTGCCGTCGCCAGACCTTCCACAACCGCGCCGCTTGTGACACCTGGTTCCTGTCCTTGCTCATCAGCCCACCTGACGCTATTCTGGTACTGGGTAAAATTAAATTAGCACGGGGCGTCCGTTGGCCACCAGCATCGTTTCCCTGAGTAGCAGCACCACCGTTGTCCTTGGCCCGCTCTGGGCACTCCCTCCAGAAATGACCCTCCTTGCCACAACGACGACACGTCTTTGGTCCATCCGTATCCCCGGCACCACCGCTTGCTGCTTGGCTGCCTGTGCCTCTACTGCCGTCTTGACCGTTGTGTTGGCGACTCCCCGTGTTGGAGCCAGTTCCTTGGCCGTTGTCGCCCCTCTCACGCGGTCTATTGTTACCCGCGTTGTACTGGGCCTGCCGGACCGCTGCTTCTGAAGCGAATGCACGGAGTTCGTCTGCCGACCCACTCCTGAGCATACCGTACTTACCCTGGTCCCTGAGCTGCTCAAATTCATACTCTCTGGGAGACCCCTAATCACCATCTCATTCATGTCGATGTCTTGGATCTCGTATCCGTAGCTTGACAACTCACGTCTTGTAGTGGAAAATCTTGGCAAGATACATCTCGACGTCACCGTGCGCTTGACACTTCAGTGCCCTCATCTCATCCTGGAGACCGAGAATCACACTGTGCTTGATGGTCGGATTGAGCCTCTTCTCGTAGATCTCACAAAGCGCAGCCCACATGCCGGACCCCGAGTCGTACATATCGACTTGCTGGAGCCGCTCGGCCGGAAACGTCGTCCCAATCATGCGCATGATCTTGATCTCCTTGAGGTCAAACTCCTCTTCCTCCTCGCGTGTCCTGGGGTCCTGGCGCTTGATCTTCTTCTCAGCAATATCGAGCAGGCCATGCCCACGGAAAATCGTCCCCATCTTCCACTTGTACGACCGCCAGTCCTTGCCGTCCCAGCCGTACGGCAGTCCCTCCGTCTTCATGCGTGACTCACATGTCGCCGGTGAACTCATTCTCGCACTTCTACTGGCTTGGCAGAGCACTTGGGCTCATAACCCTGTTGGAAAGGGCTACGAGCGTTGGATCTAGTATATATATATATATATATATAGAGAGAGAGAGGATAGAGACCACTTGTGCACTTGGGGTGATTTTGGGAACTGTGTAATAAAGCAACTTAACTAGACCATCCCTGCACCGCTATCTTTTTGTGTGTGAGCCGGCAGGTTCGCTCGGTACCCGAGGAGGCGAGAGCCGCTGCGCACGGGCAGGAATGCCCAGATTCTGTGCCGGCGATGCCGTTGTGCGGGTGACCAGTCGAAACATGAGTTGAACTCACCGAGAGAGCGCGTCGCGTGGGCAAAATCAGGGCGAGTGCCAGACACCAAGTACTGGATGGCACCAACAATTTCACGGTAGAGCATGTCTTGATCCTTGGACGGTTTCGTGACCGACTCGATCTTGGACTCCGGGGTAGCAACTCCATTGCAGTCCAGCATACGGAATCGCTTGAGGATAGTGTGGATGTACGTTGCCTGCGAGAGGAAGATGGCTCCCTCTTCCACATCAATATGGACCTCGATGCCGAGTAGGAATCGCACAGGACCAAGATCTGTCAGCTGGAACTGGGCACGCAACGCATCCGAAATCTCCTTGTACGTAGCTGACTCACCCATAATTAAAAGATCGTCCACGTACACCGACACGAGGGCATCCAGATCATCTCCCACTTGATGGGCATAAAGCCCATGATCACTGTTGAGGCGTCATGTTCCACACCGGCAGGGCCTGTTTGAGGCCATAGAGACTCTTGAAAAGGCGGCACACAGTCGTTCAATCACCTTCACGTCCTGGGGGTAGCTCCATAAACACCAGTTCGTCGAGGTCACTATGATGAAAAGCCGTTTTGACGTCATACTGGAGAACTGACCATCGGCGTCGCACAGCATAGTAGAGGATGGCGCGAATAGAGTCATAGCAAACCACCGGGGAATACGTCTCGTAGTAGTCAACGCCATAGCGCTGACGAAAGCCATGGATCACAAGGCGCGCCTTGGAGCGTGCAACGTGGCCTTCTGCGTCAGCCTTCGCGACGTAAACCCAGCGACAAGAGATAACACGATGACCCTTGGGAACCGATGATCAAGAAACGTCTTGCCATGTACCGCAGCCATGAAGGGACTTCATTTCCTCATCCCCCGCGGCCTTCCAGAACTCAGCATACTTAGATGCCATAGCGGCCTTATGGTTTTGCGGGATGGAAATGTCCTTGGCCTTCGGAAGCTTGCGCGGGTCGGCTGGGACAGACTTGCTGACCTTACTCAGAGCAGCATACACGGCAAAGCGATCACCATTCTCACGGACTTTCAAGCTTGGACGACGAGATCGCTTGGAGCGACCGGTTGTTACCGTTTCCAGCTCATCGATTGAGCGCTTTGTCGACTGCTCTGGATCACAACCGGATAACTGGGCATCAGGGGACGCTCTCACTGACGCATTGTGCTCTCCCACTGAATCACGTGCTGCTGCTGGCACGAGGGGTGGCATGGGTGGGTGAGCGAGCTCACTGATGCTGGTCTAGATCGGAACCAGTTCTGGTTCTGCAGGTAGATCGTGATCACCATATCGATACGCATTCAGAAGCATCATCTCGGCGTACTGATGTGATAGTGTGAATCGTTCCATGAACTTGAGAATTTCGGCACAGTGCTTGAGAATCTTGCACGAAGGGATCTCAAGCAACAAATATCCCTTCGTGTTCGGTGAGTACCCGACGAAAAGAGCCGGGACAACGCGAGGCTTAAAGTTCTCCTTCTTCTTGCGCATCGTCTCAAACATCGTCGCGTAGGCGATGCAGCCCCACGAGCGCAAGTGGGTCGCGTCAGGCACTTCGTCGTAGAGCAGTTCATGAGGCGTCCGACCCTTCAAAGACTTGGAGCTTGTGACGTTCGTGGTGTGAATAACAAAGAGGAAGATAAGTCCCCACATCATGTCGGGCAGACCGGTCACGTGCAATATCGGACGGATCTTCACCAGAACCACACCATTAGCGCGCTCAGCAATGGCATTTTCCTCCGGGCTGTACGGATTGGTAAACTCATGGTGAATGCCGAGCTCGGAGCAAAGATCGGATAGATCGAAGTCGACGAACTCACCACCACCATCTGCATGCAGGTCCTTCACGTGATAACCACGATGCTGGAAGAGGTTGTTGAGGTGCCGAATAAGACCATCGATGTGGATCTTGGCCTGATCCTTGGTTTCCAACAGGAACCCCCACTTGAACCGCGCAGCTTCGTCGACCACGACGAGAGTATAAATACTCCTCCCGAGCGCTGGTTCTTCCATCTGAGGCAGATCCACACTGAGCCGTTCTAGAGGCACTTCTCATATCTCCAGCTTGGTATTTAATGACATGCGCTTGGTCTTAGCGAGGATGCAAGGAACATAAGCGTAGTCGCTCAACTGATTCTTGTTGATCTTTAACCCGACGACAGCTTTCTGCATCTGCATCTTAGCGAGCGTACCTGTGCTCGCATGAGCGAAGCGCTGATGCCAGAGAGCAGTTGATGTCGAATCTTCAGCGACGTCGGTGACTGCGAGAACGCGATCGTGGATCTTCCTCGAGACGTTCTTCCTTTTGACACGGAGCTTGAGAGTCCACCATCCATCTTTAACCAAAGCTGCAAGGATGCCTTCGTTGCAGAAATGGCTTACTGGTCCTGCGAGAACGCGAGCACGAAACCAGACCGTTGGATGTAGTCCATGGAGATGATGTTAATCGCCATGTTGGCCGAATAGTAGACATCCTCTAGTACATACTCAGAGCCACCATCGGCGAGCAACATGATAGCAGCCCCTTTCTCGTTGACGATCTCGATGTTCCCATTGATCATGTGGAGGCGGTGGTTTCTCGTGCTCTTGAGATACTCGAACACGTCCCCATCTCCACAGATACTGACTTGAGACCCAGAATCGAGACACCACGTCGCATATCCATCACTCTCGGGTTGACGACTGATAGAAAACACAACAGCGGAAACTCGGGAGCTGGAATGGTCGACCGACTTGGCACGGATGACGACGCGCTTCTTGTCTTGATTGCTGTCGTCCGATGAGCTCTTGCACTGGTAGGCCTCATGGCCGCGCTTGTTACACTTGCGACAGCGAGGACGCGTATCGCGATGCTTGTTCGAGTCGTGTTGTTGCCCTTGGCGGTTCTGGTACGGACGAGCTTGGTCGCGCGGGTGAGAGTCTTGGTGGTGCGCATGATCGCGCGCGCGGCTGTGGCTGTTGGCGGATCGTTCGTGATCGGGCAACACGGCGAGGATACGGTTGTCACGACTTTGGTGGTTACGGCGAGCAGTCAGAACAGCTGGACGCTGACCACTGCGCGTGTCGAGGTCATCACGTGAAAAGTGGAGGTTCTTCGCAGCAGTAAATGCCATAAGTGGCGCACCCTGGGCACTCTTCTGAGTATGCTCGTGACTGATATCCGGAAACACCTCGATGACATTCGTGAGCATGATTCGTGTCATCCAATCATCCCCCAATTCCGAATGCGTCTTCTTGAGCTCAAGTTGCAGGCGCTCAAGATCCTTGATGTAGTCCACAACAGTCTCGTCAGAGCGGAGTTTCTGCCGAACAACTCGCTGAGAATGGTCACGGGGTTCATGGGCTGCCGTTGTTCTGGAGCTCCCTCCAAAAACCGGGAAGATCATTGGCACGGATAAATTCGTCGAACTTAGCGCACACCTCCCCAGACATAGAGAACACAAGTATCCCCATGCCCTTGTTCCGGCGCGCACACCAGAAGCGTCGCTCTCGGTCTGTCCGGCAGTCGCCCAGGCGCTTGTCACCGGTCGCGATGTCGGCACAACCGAACATTCGAAACCAGACAAACATGTCGCGCTGCCAGTCGTCAAAGTCGGCCTGGCCTTGTAGCTTGGGGATATCGAAGTCATCCTTGGGCGAAGCCCGCATGATGGCGAGAATGCTGTAGTCCAGCGCTCCCTCTTCGTCGACGGGAGGACGTACGACCGATGGCATGGGCGCCGGCACGGCTTGACGGCTGGGACCACTAGCTGCGCGATTGGTGCCACTATCCGCGGCGACCGTGATCGGTCGGACCACGTCGTGATGGCCAGAGTCAGACGGCGATGGTCAGACACTCCGGTCCGACGTGACGCGCTCCCCGTCGGACTCATCCTCGTCGATGTCCGTAGCGGGACGTCTCCCATCTCGCCTTGGGCTCATAACCTCTGAGCCGGCAGGTTCGCTCGGTACCCGAGGTGGCGAGAGCCGCTGCGCACGGGCAGGAATGCCCAGATTCTGTGCCGGCGAGGCCGTTGTGCGGGTGACGACTGGCGTACCGCGCCGTGTCGTCACCGTGATGACTTGGAGGGCAATGGGCTGGCCGTGAGGCCACAAGACGAGGGAGAGAGTAAGGGAGACGATAGCGTCGGGGCCGAGAACCGGCCCTCGGAAGTAACTGGAGCTTGGTGCAGTGACCTTGGAGGTAAAAGGCAGACTGTGTACTATGGCCCACAGATCTCAGCCACTGCACCGAGCTCCAGGACCCAAGCACATTCATTTTGGACAGGTTAGAATAACCTAGAACGTAGATCTGGTTGAATAAGAACTGCACCGTCTCTTGCCTGTCAAACAAGGACTGTCTAGGGTTTATATATATGGAATGGGTGCGGCCAGCTCACTGGCCTGACACTGTGAAGTAGCACATGCATGCGGCCCGCTTCCTTGCTATCGTGGGCCACGCGACTCTTCGCTGGGGGCGACTGCTCACCGTGGGCTGCCGGGTTCAATATCACTGGGCAGGTCGGGCCCTCAGGCCATCCGGATACCGGCCTCGTATCCGGATTCCAACATTGCCCACCAGCACAACCGTGCTCCCTGGAATCGCAATATCAGTGAATGCTCTGGTGAGAAATGTCTTCGTGCTTAGTTGCTCGGTAAGAAGCGAAAAAAGTGCTGCTTGGCGAATCTTTTCGGAGATACAAACCGTAAATGTACGCGAGCATAGGATATCGGGATCAGGGCTGGTCGCTCGATCTTGAAGATCTCGAAATACACGGGTCGAATATGCAGCATGAATCTCATCCGGGCCACTCGGCAGCTATCAAACTGGGAGATGCAGCAGCGCCAATCGGACACATTGAAGTGAGTAGATCACAACAAATACAGCGCCGTCGAGGACATCGTGCTGCCCGTCGGACCTTGAGTACAACAGCCGACCATAAGTAAAGACCATACATGAGTCCTTTTGACGAACACGGCAACGTCACAGTAAACATCCAGAGCTTCCGGGCACACAGCTTTGTATTATGACCTGTATTAATAACACCAGCCATATAATAACCGAGGTTTCCGACAACGGCATTACTTTAGTAGTTAGCGGAGAAGCACGTCCTGGTTTCATACGGCAGAGTAGCAGGACCAGCTACAGAACCCACGCAGTGGCTCGGCCTATTCAAACTGTTTGAGGTCGGCGTTGCTCCACTCCTTGTCGCTTGTGCTGTTCTCGTAGTCAGCGACCATGCCCTTGGCCACGGCGCGCGTCGTGATCTGTTTGGAAATGCATTGACCAGTCAGCACATGCTCTCTACTTGATATATTATTGGGGCGGTTCTACTCACCGATGGGACAACGTAGAGGCCGATCTTCTCCACCGTGCGCGCTAATTCCTGGCGGTTAAGCAGACCAGGACGGAAAATACCCGTGCGCGCAAAGCCCAACGCCTGGATGTTGGCCTCAGCCTCACCCTTGGTCTGCGGGTAGAGGAACCACGAATTCTTGTTGGCACCCTATCAAAAGCAGAACGATTTTATTAGCATACACGGCGGGAAGCGCATAGACAGAGCGAGTGATTGAGCGAGAAACGGACGACACGCACCGTGGACGTGAGCAGCCCAAAGTATGGCGTATTGGCCTTCTTGCACAGCTCACCGAACCGCGTCGTGTAGTGGAGGTCCACTGCAGCCACCCCAAACTGACCGTGAGCTTACAGTCTCGAGCAAGACAATAACCTGAAGGGAGCATGCATCCACACGCACCTTTGCGGAAGGCCTCAGCCGAGCCAGCGTCTGTCAGGCGTCAAATTCGGTTTTGGTCAGCAATCACAGCACTAGACGATGCCGTCGGCCTCCTCTTCGCAGCCATAGTATATCCCACCTTTGCGCGTGGTGCCCAAGCAGCAAAAGGCCGCGTCGATCTTGTCGTCCTGCTTGATGTCGCTCTCGCTCAGCGAGTCGAAGTCTACTGGGCGGACCTCGAGCTTACCCTGCGCGGCCGCAGTGTCCATGGCCGGAAACGCCGTGGCCCACTGGTCCTGCGGGATCTCGCGGCGCGTGAGCGCGATGACCTTGGCGCACGCGGCCGACGCGACGAGTTGGGCGACGACGTCACGGCCAACGGCGCCCGTGGAGCCCACGACCAACGCCGTGTACGCAGCAGCAGCAGGAGCAGACATCGCCATGGTTCTCGTCGGCTTCTTCTCGACTGTTGCGAGATTTCGAAGGAGGGCGAACAGACTGAGAAGGAACAGTGGGAGGTTTACGAGCCCTCAATTAGGGTCAGGGTTTAGGTTACATTATTAGGTTTACGTCGAGGACCGGAATATCTCAGCAGCTAACGTTGAAGAGTCGAGCCGTCGAAGCGCCAGTGATGGCGACACAAACGACGCCACCGTCGCGCGACGCGGAGCTGACAGCGCAAGAAAAGCACAGCGACAGCGAACTGGCTAGCGCGCTTGTGAACATCGCGTCGTCCGGTGCCTTTCTCACCGAAGTACAGCAGTGCGTTCGTGCACCAAACAGTTTCCCATCAAAGTAGTAGCTTGAAGACTGACACGCCTTTGCCAGCCATGACTTCAGCAACAATAGCAGAAGGCATGGAGCGGCGTCGCGACCGTACGAGCACGACCCGGAGAAGGGCTTCACGATGGATATTATGATGATGATGGACATGGCCAAGGTCAGCGCGCTGCGGCGCGAGTTCCAGCAGAAGGACCGCGGGCTCTCGATCGCCGAGTTTGTGCACGTGATGGTGCGGTTCGTGCAGAACACCGAGCGCGGTGGCGAAGAGAATTCGCGGCTTCGCAACCTCTCGGAGCGACAGCTCATCGCCAATCTCTGCGAGCTCTTTGCGCAGATCGACATCAACGGGGATGGCTCGATGGAGTGGGAAGAGTTCACGTCGTTCATTGTTGAGACGGGGCTCACCGTCAAGAGCCACCAGCCCAACTCGATCCAGCACTACCACCACGTGCCGTGGGAAGACGCCTCCAAGCACAGCACGTTCATCGACCATGTGCGACACAGGCATCGCTGGCAGTCAACCACACGCAATAGTAGTACTAGTACTGACAGGCATTCGTACTGTACTTGCAGATCTACTACTTTCCGTTCAGCGATCAAATCGCGCTCATCGAGAACTGCAGTCCTGCACTCAAGTTCTACAACACTGACTGCGAGTTTGTGCGGAGCATCAAGTCACCCGAGGGCTTTGTGCAATGCGCCGAGCACATCCCAAAGGTACCATCACACACCAACTCCCTCTACAGGCACTCCTAGTGCGTACGTCACTCACGTGCGTGGGATGGTATGATCGAGCAGCTCGACCAGTTCGTCCTCGCGTCGTCCGATCTCCAGCTCCGCTTCTACGACGACAACAATTTACGGCTTGTCAAGAGCTGCCACACGCCGACCTCGCAAAACTGCCTTAAGTGGTACCCCGTGACCACGACGTTGTTTTCCGCGGGCGTGAGCGGCGTCGTGTACGCGTGGGACGCCGAGCGCATGGAAGAGCGGCACCACATGGGCGGCGACGTGCGCGGCAAAGTGCTCACGCGGTCCCACGACGACATCGTGCTCGACTTGCTCACGCTACCGACGCTCGAGTCGCTCGCGTCGGCCAGCATGGACCGCACGATTCGTCTCTGGGACGTCCACACGGGTAAGCACAAGCAGCAACTCGACGGCCACCAAAAAGGCGTGCGCGCGCTTGCCTACTCACCCGAGTATCGCTTCCTCGTGTCGGCCGGCTTTGACTTTGACGCGTTCGTGTGGAATCCGTACGTCGACCAGCTCATCTTGCGGCTCCATGGCCACAGCAACAGCCTCTGCGGCGTCGAGATCATCCCCGACACGCCGCAGATCATCACGGCCGACGTCGACGGCATTTTCAAGGTCTGGGACATTCGCAACTTCGCGTGCATGCAGACGTTCACGGCGGAATCCATGGGCGACGTCAAGAAGATCGTGTCGGCCACGTCGCAGAAACGCATCGTCGCCGCCGGCAAGAAACTGACCAAATTTGACTATGAAAAGCTCGAGAATCCCGAACTCACGGACGACCACCCCGTCTTTGCGGCGCTGTACAATCCCACGTCGCTGTCCTTCATCACGGCGGCCGGCAGGGACGTCAAGATCTGGGACGCACAACTGGGCAAGCTGCTCCGCGTGTACCGCGGCCTGAGCCAAACGGACCTCACGTCGCTCACGCTCGACTGCCGCGAGCGTAAGCTCATTGTGGGCGACCACGGCGGCCTCGTGCAGGTATTTGACTACCTCAACGGCTCCCACATGAAGTCGTTTGCCTACCCGGAAGTCAACAACCTCGCGCACTCGTCGGAGGTCTCGCGGCTGTGGTACTGCGCTGAACACATGGCCGTCATCAGCGTCTCGTGGGACGGCGCGATCGACATCCACGACGAGAGCACGTCCGAGCGCGGCGTGCTCTTGCGGCGGCTAGTGGGCGGCCACGGCGCCGACATCTCGGCGCTGAGCTTTTCGTTCCAGCTCTCGCTGATCGCGTCCGGCTCGTCCGATGCGACGCTGCAGATCTGGGACTTTGAGTTTGGCCGCTTGGACACGACGTGTATCGGCCACGTGAGCGGCGTACTGGCGGTCGCGTTCTTAGAGCCGTACCCGCTGCTGCTGTCCACCGACAATGGCGGCAACGTGTGTCTCTGGGGTATGCGCCCGAGCCGGTACAAGGGGAAATGCGTCTACCGGTTTCGCAACCAGCGCGGCGCCGGCGTGGGCGGCGGCCTCGCGTCGGTCAACTGCGTCGCCGTCCACGTACAACCGAACGCGTACCTCGTGGTCGCAGGCGACGACAAGGGCGTGATCTCGGTCTGGGACTTGCGGCCGATCCTCACCAAGCTCGACGAAGACTACAATCTCAAGCCGCTCGACCACGCGTTCGAGTGCGCCAACCCACGGCGGAATCTGCGCGTCAACGCCGAGGGCATGGTCCGCAAAGTGCGCAATGGACCCGAGTACGCGGCCTACCGTGCGAGGGATCCGAGCGCGCCCTTTTATTTCACGTCGGGTATGCCGCTCGTATCCGGCGAGAGTGTCGCGCCAACGTGTTGCCACCAGTGGCACGCCCACAGCGACATTGTGTACTCGGTGCAAATCATCCGCGAGCCGCTGAGCCTCGTGACGTCGTCGTTTGATCGCCGCGTCAAAGTGTGGAGCCTCGCGGGCGAGTGTCTCGGCATTCTCATGCAGGGCGACATGGGGCTGAGCAGGCGGCCCTGGAAGTTTCGCGTCGACTATGACGCACGGGAGCGCAAGAAGGAGGAGGCGGCCGAGCCCGTCATCGAGGACGTCCATCGGCTCGCAGACGACGCCGATCGCGAGGCGACCGCCGAGGCGGTGAGTCGGCGGCGGCGTCGAGAACGCGCGAGGAGAGCGCGCGAGCGGGAAGGCGAACACATAGGCCCTGTGACGAGAGATGAGACCCACAGTGAGCGAGACCATGGAGACGAAGTTAGTGGCGACGGTCTCACATCGGCGTCGGCGAGCGTGCTGGAGGAGATTGTCCACGCGCCATTGCAGCTGCCGCCGCTTCGTGGCTCAAAGCAGCTCCTGGCGGCGGCGGCGGCAGTGCAAGCGGGCGTGCGCAGGACGCCACGCCGCGCGCCTGTGAGTGTAGCCACGGCCGGCCGCATGCAGCTCCTGAGTCCGCGGCAGCTACGGATGCTCAGCCGCGCCGGCTACATCGGGCAGGCCTCGTCGTCACCGCGCGGTGGTGTCAACGCGGATAGCTGAGTCGAAGCTGTTCGCTGGCGATGGGGGGATCCTGAGGTGGCTGCCGCGTGTTTCCCGCTGCGTTACCACCATCCCAACTGAAGATGTTGCTGATGTGTCCAGCTAAAACCGGAAAGAGTGAGCTCCCACTTCAGTTTGAGTTTGAGCATTCACTCCGACAGAGTGGGTCACATGGGTTCAGCTTAAGCACGGGTCTGAGATGGGCGACCCGCTCACCTCTTTCCGGGTGTAACTTATATGCCTGTGGGTTTGGTGCTTGGTGTTTGCACAACCGCCCCTTGGAAACGGGTCGGGTTGACCCGCTGACCCATCCGCTGCAACACCAGCGGATCCAAGGCGGTGCGGTGCGTGGTCATTCCCGCTTTTCCTTCGCGGCTGCCCATCGCGACTGACCACCCCCAGCAGCGCCACCAGCACCACCATGGACGAGTGCATCCAGGTCGCAGCGTCCTGCGGCGTGTTCTCCATGTGCTCCGAGCCGACGCTGCGCAAGATCTGCGCGCGCGCACAGCCCGTGACGTTTCCCAGGGGCCACGTCGTGTTCCACCAGGGCGAGCCGCAGACCGAGATGCTCATGCTGCGCGACGGCCGAGTCGAGAGTACCAAGGTCATCAACGGGCAGGTCCACCAGCTCGCGGTCTCAAGCGCCGGCCAGGCGGTCGGCGCCAACCACGCGCTGCTGCGCGACCCGGCGGCCGTGAGCTGTCGCTGCGTCACGCCCGTGAGCGCGTTCACGGTCCCGTCGTCCGCGCTCGACGAGATCCTCGACGAAAAGACGGCGTCGCGTGAGATCATCCACTCGCTGAGCAAGGAGATCCGGCGCCAGGCCTGGCTGCTACAGACGCCGCTGCTCGAGCAGCACGCCAAACCCACGCCCTACTTTGCCATCTCTGCGGCCGCGGCGCTCGAGAGCTTCTACCGCAGCGCCATGAACTCGCTGCTCAACGCCCGGCTCACGGGCCAGCCCGTGACGACGCTGTTCCCCAACATGGGCATGCAGATCCCCACGCGAGTAGTATACATTAACGGTTTCAAGGGCCTGCGCCACCTCATGGAGAAGCACGTGGACGCGGACCAGTACGAGAACCCGCAGCTTGTGCGGCTCGCTGAGGCCGTGGCGCCCGGCATCATCATGACGCCCGTGAGCGGCATGCTCGAGGCGTTTAACGCCGGCCACATGAACCCCGAGCCGCTCACGACACGGTGGATGCGCGGGCTGCTGCCGCGTGCCATGCGCGAAGTGATCTTCGGCATTGGGCTCAACCAGCTCTCCGACTACTTTGAAGAGCGCATTCCGATCCAGTCGAGCCCACTGATCAAGAACGCGATCGCCTCCATGGCCGCCGGCTGCGTCGCTGGGTACTTGTCCCACGTGCCCCACAACCTGAGCACCATGAAGCTCATGAACCCGCAGAAGTCGTACCTCGCGCACATGAAGGACTTTGTGCGCCACTCGGAATCGCGCGTGCCCAACACGATCGCGCCGCGCTCGCGGTTCCTCGTGGCCTCGGTGCTCGCCCTGGCGTTCCCGCGCGGCCTCACTATCCGAACGACGCAGATCGTCGGCTCGTTCATTATCCTCAACGGCACAATCAACTCGCTCAAAGACATTGACGTGCGGTCGGTCCAGCGCTTCTTTTCGCCCACCAAGTACTGAGTATCGTTCGTCATTCCGACCGCCGATTTTAGAGACACGAGACAGCGACAGTATCTATCACCCACAGACAGACCACCGGCAGTTTCCCTCACCCCCATGCGTACGCAGTATAGTTTGCCCCTCTTTCTATTTCGCCCCCATTGTTCCTTTTCGCCTCTTGCGGCAGTGCAGCGGCGAGAGGCTGTGGCAGCATGGGCGATTCGACCACCAGTGGGACCTCGCGCTCGAGACTCTGCCGCGGGACCTGGAACACGTATTGGTACGCGGCCAAGTGGCGGAAAAACGTCGAGCTCATGAAGGCGACGACGCGCGCCACGTCCGACGCGTCCCACAATGGATCGGTAGGTGGCGTCTCCGTGGACAACGCAGCGCCGGCGACGCTGTTGGCGCGCACGAGCTGCCGGAAGACGCCGTACACTGCTTCTGTCGACGGCAACACTGGCGGTTGCGTTCGAGTGGCTTCGTCGACTGCTCCGCCCGCAACCACTGGCGACGTCGCAAAGCCAGAGACCTCGTTGGCCAAGCGCAGCAGCGCGAGCGCCTTGGCTTCACTGAAGCCGGCCTCTTCGAGCGCAAACGTGAGCACGCCAAAGCAAAAGTCGACCCATACGAGCGAGCGTGGGTTCGCTTCGTAGTGGGCCACGTGCAGCGCCGACGAGAGCAGCGCGAGCCGCTCGCTTGCGTTCGGTGCCTCGATAAATGCGCGCAGCTGGGTCGCGGTCAGCAGCCCCTGCGTGTCGCTGTCTTCCGTCACATCCGGCGACTCGCAGTCACTCGCCTCTGGCTGTGGATTCGCGACGACCTTGGTAGCGGCGGGCTCTGTGGCCTTGGGCGTCTTGACCACGGCGACGGCGGCGGCGGCGGCGGGCTTGCCCATGTCTCCAACTTCTGAGTGACGGTTCAGGATCACCTGGAGAAAAGCACCTTTTTGGATGTTGCTTTTTACGCTTTTTTTTGTCGCTTTTTGTCGCTGATGTTGATCACATCACGTCAGTATAGTTCTTCATAGGCAGGAGGTGACGATGGAGCAGGCACACAACAGTCGCGGGGAGGAAGATAGGGAGGAGAAGGGACTGCGAGATTCAAGTGTGCTCCCCAACCGCACCCCTGGGCGTCGCTGGCGAGATATCCCTCGAAACGCCACGCTCACCGAGGCCCAAACGATCACGTTCTTCAGCGAGTTCAAGCACGCTGGAGAGCCCACCGACACGGAGGTCATCGATCGCTGCAACTTCCTTACGCGGCATGCGCCTCCCAAAAGCTATCTTCGCCTGAAGATCAAAGGCAAGTTCGTCCAACTCATCAAGCGCCTCGAGTAGGCTTGGCGCCAACTGTTGAACCTCGCCCCTTGCTGATTCCTAATTCTATCTGTAGGTCGACCTGCGAGAGCACTGCCTCAGTCGCGATGACTGTCTGCAACCAAGCGGCATTGTCTGGAAGACGGATGAAGAGATTGAGGCCGCCGGGCGAGACTCTTTCCCCGAAGACGTGATGGCCTGCACCATCGCCAAGGACCTGTTCAAGTTGTGGCCACTGCTGTTATTCATGCAGGGCATCGGCACGCTCTATCAAGTCGACGGTCGCGCCATCGAACCGGGGCGAAAGATCATGTATCTGCTTGAGGAGCTGGGCAGGAAGTATCCGGCACTGGCGAAGCTGCTCGATCCGCCAACGGTGATCTTCAACCTGCAGGCGATGAAAATCGACCCAGCTGCCGTCGCCATTCCCCCCGGACTCGCCCCTGGAAACGTGCCCGCGTTCCCTGGCGCCGTCGGCATCTGGACGTGTCCATCGGAGTTACGCGCTGGCGAGCTCATCGGCCACCTGCGTGCTACGCTGGCTCCTCCTGTCTTGCTGCCGGGCGTCGTCCCACAGTTTCATTACTTCAATGCACCCATGCAAAGCCTCTAAAAGGAGAACCCAGACCACCAACTCGAACGAGAATCTGACTGAGCTGCTCTTCCCCCGTTTCGACGAGAACGTGTGGCGCCATGCACAGTCTTGCAGTCGTCGTCGCCCACGGGCCCAACTAACGGTTCAAGATCGACTATGGTTGAAAAAAAGCACTTTTTTCAATTTCGCTTTTTATGCCTCTTCTGATTTTTTTGTGTGACGTCACAGAGTTGAAGGAAGGCCCACCCATGGGATAGGCAGAGAGCTCTTCGTTTAGTGCGTGTAGAGGTCCGAGACGTTCGACGTGATGGCGTTTTCGCCCGTGATCATGTGCACAAACTGCTCGGGGATCGGTCGCTCGATCATCTCGTCGCTGCCGTCGGCCGACGGGAACGCCACGTTCATCTCCGAGCTCTTGGACGTGACAAACTGCGCCTCGCGGCCCTCCCACGACACGTAGACGAGGCAGCCGTCCGTCTTGTCAATCGCAACCGACGGGACCTTGCCCTTGCACTGCACCTGCACATTCTTGCAGTTGACAATCTCAATGCTCGACACGGCATTGTCAAAGAGGAGCTTCGTCTTCTTGCATCCGTCGAGCACGATGCTCTTGGCCTTGCCCTCGAGGATGATGGTCGCGTCCGTGCAGCCGTAGATGTACACTTGCTGCTTCATGTTGAGGTCCGAGACCGTCACGGGCGCGCCGCCCACTTGGTTCTCGATGCTCCAGTTGCCGTTGCGCTGTTCGCACACCGGCGGCTTGGTGACCTTGGCCGCTGCCGGTGCGGCCGCTGCCGCTGGCTTCTTGACGGCAGCCGGCTTGGGCGCCGGCGCCGCATCACCGCCCTGGTACTCGGCACGCCACGTCTGCATGTCCTTGGTCACCTTCTTCAGACCGGCCGTGCGGCCCTCGCTCTGGTCGATGGAGCGGATGCCGGCAAACACCGAGTTAATACCACCGGGCGCTGCGGGCTTCGGAGCCGCCGCCGCCGCCGCTGGTGCCTCCGCTGCGGCCGTGTAGCTGGCCGAGTCGCCGCCGCGCGGGTTCCACGTGACGCCGGTCGTGTGATGCGCCTTGACGTACGCCATGAGCTCGAGCAGCAGCGCCTTGAAGGCCGCGACAAACTCGACCTGGTCGGGATTGGACGTCTTGTACTGCACGCGGATTTTGTTGCCGAAAAAGTCCGAGCCGCCGACGTAGCTCTCGATGAAGGGCTTGGGGGCCGGCTCAACGAGCACCCAGCCGAGCGCCTGGAGACCTTCGTTGACCATGCTCTGGTGGTTGAAAAAGTCGCTGCGGTTGTCGCGCAGCGTGTTGAGCTCCTTCATGCACGCCTGGAGCTCCTTGACGTGATCCGGGTTGGGCGCCGCTGGCTTCTTGCACTGACTCGCCATCACGAGGTACGCGCGTTGGGCCTTGAAGGCACGCTCCGTGATGTCGGCCAGCACCTTGGTGCTTTCACCCAGCTTCTCGGCGGCCTTGAGGAACGGCGGGAGGTACTGCGCCGAGTACTCATCGTACGCGACGAGCTGCGGCGTCAGCTCGAGCGTCGGTGTGGCTGCGACGGGCGCAGCAGCGGCAGAGGCGCGGGGACTGGAGAGCGGCGAGCCCGAGAGGCCGAGCTGTGCCTCGACGCGCGCGAGGCGCGAGGTGAGCTTCTCGAGGAGCGAGCCGAGCGGCTTGGTGCTTTCCATGACGATGGAGCGGAGGGGACGAAGTGGGCGGAGGGGGAGAGAGATGATAGGAAGTGAGACTCTCTAGACTATATGAGAGGAGGGAGGAGAGCATTGGCAAATCCGTGATCAGACTGAAGCAAACATGAGCAAAAAACCCAGCAAAAATGAGCAAAAAAACAACAAAAGTGAGCATAAAGAACAAATCAGGGGTCCGATGCAGCAAAAAAAATGATTACATGCAAGCATAAATGAGCAAAAAACCAGCAAAAATGAGCAAAAATGAGCAAAAAAAAAAAAAGCGAGAAAGAACAAACAAACAGACGAAGACAAGATCCCAAGGTTGAACTGGGTGGTGAGAAAGGGTAGATTCGACCAATCCGATGCAGTACGAGTTTTCATTGGACAAAATCGAACTATACGGTTTAAATAGAATGTATAAGTATACTATACGGTCGTCGCCATGGATGTCACGCAGTGGGATGAAGTGACTTCACACCGCCGCAAGTTGGCCTGTGACGCTGGTTTGTCAGATTGCCGCCCCGTCTCTCGTCGCTGGTTCTTGGTTTTCGGGCAACGAGATAGCTCTCCTCCTAAAACCGGTTCCTCTGTTGGTTTTCCGTGTGCTGTTCAGTACCTATTTGGCCGTTGACCCACCAACGCCAACTTGTTCTCTCGGAGATTCGCTGCCGCCGCATGCAGACTGCCGACCCGCTCGCCTGGCCGTCCACGCGCCGCCGCGCCGCCCCCATGCCTTCGTCTGCCACCGCTGTTCCTCCCCCCAAGACGCCGGCGGGCAAGATCAAGTCGTTTGACCAGCTCCACGCCGAGGGCTTTGCGTACCTCGCCGACAATTCGTACATCCGCTCGGGCTACCGCCTCCACTACACGGTCAGCGAGTGCTTCTTCTCGCTCTTTGAGCTCCACAATGAGACACTCAACGTCTGGACGCACCTCGTCGGCTCGTTCATCTTCGTGAGCCTCATGGCCTACCTCACGCTCTCGACGAGCGCGCTCGGACTGCACGCCGCGGGCGGCGTCACGGGGCTCGACGCGGTGCCGGCGAACGCGTGGTGCCACGCGCACCAGCCACCGCCGCCGCTGTACGTGGCGGGCGGCCACCACACACCGCGACTGTTTTTCGCGGCGACGCTGCCGCAGCTCTGCCCTCCGCGCACGCGCGGCGCCGTCGTGCCCGTGGCCACGCAGCGCCGCTACTACCAGGTCGCGAGCGTGCTGCTCGAGCACAGCCTCCACCAGATCCCGAGCCTCGAGAAGTTCTACACGGTGCTGGGCGAGAACGTGGACGACTGGTCCCACGGCGTGGCCGCGCAGATGGCGCTCATGCAGCACGAGATCACGCTCGTGAAAGAGCGGCTCAGCCACGTCACGGACGCGGCGCAGATCGTGGCGTTGCGCGAGTCACTGAGCCACCGCGTGGAAGGCTTTTCAGCCTTTCTGCAGAGCGTCGCGAGCAACGTGGGCGCCGATGTGCCCATGAAGTATGCGCTGGACGAGCTCCACGGACTGGTGGACACGGTCAAGAACGGCATCCACGTGATCGCGCGCGTGGACACGCACCACGTGCCCCACTGGCCCATCTTCGTGTTCATGGTCAGCGCTGTCATCTGCCTCACGTGCAGCGCGACGTTCCACTTGCTCTTTGTCTACAGCAAGCCGGCCTACTTCTTCTTGTCGCGGCTCGACTATGCCGGCATCACGATTCTCATCGCCGGCTCGTTCTACCCCATGATCTACTACTCGTTCTACTGCCACCCGACCATCCTGCGGCTCTACCTCACGGCCATCACGACCTTGGCGGCCATCACGTTTGCCATCACGTTGATGCCGGCGTTCAGCACACCCAAGTTTCTCGTCCTGCGCACGAGCATCTTCTTGTCGCTCGGTTTCTTTGGGCTCATACCCATTGGCCATCTCATTTGGCAGTTTGGGCTCTTTGACCCGCACGTGACGGTCATGATCGGCCCGCTCGTGCTCATGGGCCTGCTCTACACCATGGGCGCCATCATTTACGCCACGCGCTTCCCCGAGCGGTTTTACCCCGGCCGCTTTGACGTGCTCTTCTCGAGCCACCAGCTCTGGCACATTTTTGTAGTCGCGGCCGCGCTCGTGCACTTCGTCAACGCTATGCAGCACTACGAGTGGCGATGGAACACGCACTGCGACGTGTAGACGAGTGGTGCTGCGCAACCACCAGAAGAAGACAGAAACAATTAGCGAGAAGAGAAGACTAAACCACGATGCATATACCGCTAAGAATACACACACGCCCTGCACTAACCAAGTGATAGGTCCTTCCATACCATGGCGTCGTCGCGATCCTCGAGCGATGGTGCGCCCCGAGCTGTCGTCATCTCGACGCAGTGCTGCTTTGAGACGGCCCAGGCCTTCCACGCGACTGAGCTCGCACTCCAAGACCGGCAGCGCGCTTCCCCCGCGGCGAAAGACATTCGCCGCATCCCCACCAAGTTCTATCCGCCGCCGTCGCCGTCAGGCTCGTCACCGCCCGCGTTCGTCTCGTCGTTCCAGAGTACGAGCCAGTTCGTGCTCAAGACGGACGCGGCCAGACGCAACGACTACGCCAAGACGCCGTACAAACCGCCGAGCGACTTTGCCCACCGCGCCGCGTCGCCTCCGCACACGTGGCTGCAACCAGCGAGCGACTTTGTCGCCAAGTTCCCGCTGCCCAGCATTCAGGATTTAAAGAGCCGCACGTCGCTCGACCAGGAGGGCTTCTATTGCTCCGCCTCGTTCGTGGGTCGCCAGAGTCCCGCGGCGACGCAGCTCGTGGCGTCGGACCACCCGGACGTACGGCGCCCCCGCACGCCGGCCTCTCCGCCCCCACGGCCGGCGTTTCAATCGAGTGTGCCTCACACGACGCGCAAGAGCGCGAGCGTCGCGCTGCGGATCGAGACGCTCGTGGACCAAGAAGGTCTGCTCCCGCAACTGCACGAGGTTCGCAGCCACCAGTTTCGCGATAACGACGGGAGAACGCCATACTCACGGTCATCGCTGTCGTCAGCCGAGCCATTCCACGCGACCTTCAAGCCGGCGCCGTCGCTGCGTCCCATGGGCGGGGGCGGCTGAAGCATCACGGCGCGGCCGCGTCTTCTCTTGCTCGCCAGGCTACACATGCGTAATACAGAGAGAGAATGAATGAAATGAAATGGATGCACAAGAAAGTCGGCCAGCCAGGCACGCACGGTCTGTGGAAAAGTCGAGTTGGTCGCGGCGCGCGGCCTCGTGGACGGCCTCCAGGCCCGACAGTTGCACGACCGGCAGCTCCGCGCTGCTGCTCTCTCGGGACCCCGCCGCTTTCGCTTTCCTCGCTGTCTTTTGCCGAGCCGTGGTCTTGGCGACTGACCCTCTCCGCTTCGTGGGGGCCTCCGAGGCTTTGGCAGTCGTCGCTGTCGTCGCGACTGCTGGCGCTGATCCTGTGTTCGGTGGGAGCTCCGCGTCGTCCGTGCTTGCGCGTCGTTTGCGAAAGTAACTGAAGCGTCGGCTCAGCGATTGCGAGACCGAGCCGCGGCGTACTCCTTGCTCTGCCTGCTGCTGGTCTTGCTGTTGCCAGCCGCTGTCCTGTGCGAAATCAAACCGCTCGCGCTCCGTCGCGACGTGGATCGCCGTGAGACCAGCCAGCGCCGTCCGTGCGTGCGGCTCGACTGTCCGTATTTGTGTTGCTTCTGCTTCGTCTGCTACTGGAGGAATTTCACTTGCTGCCGGCTGCGGTGGAGGAATTCCACGCACAAAGTATCCAACGACCGCCCCCTCCTCCTCTTCTTCTTCTCCTTCTTCTTCTTCTTCTCCTTCTTCTTCTTCTTCTTCTT
>JAADWA010000051.1:0-77261 GCA_023335935.1 Pythium phragmiticola | reverse complement strand
CGCTCGCGTCGCTCAGCGACGAGAACAACAACCGCAGCGCCGCCGTCTTTCTGCGCGCGTGGAAGCTGCTCGAGCGCGCCGTGCTGCTGCTCTCCGAGGCGAGAGACGCCACGGTGTACCGCGACCCGGCGCGGTCCAACGTGCAGCCTGACGCCGTGTGCGTGGACGTCGTGCCGGCCGCGGGCCACGCCGTGCTCGAGCGGCAGCGACTGCTCGCCCACGGCGACGCGCTGCTGCGGCGCCTGCTCGACCGCGTGCTGGCCCCGAGTGCGCTCACGCGCCGAGAGCTGTGCGTGGCCATCAACTCTCTGTCGCTGCTCGCGGCCGTGCGTCCGCAGCTCATGGGCGCCGTGCTGCCGGCGCTGCTCGCGTGCCACGCGCCCGACGCCGACCGCGCCGTGCAGGCCACGCTCAAGGCCAACTTGGTCAAGCTGCTGAGCCACCCGGCGGCCCAAGAGCTCGCCGAGGAAGTCACCGAGTGCGTCATCGCGCTCCACGACGGCGAGCGCGCCTTCCGCGCCATTAGCAAGAGCAAGGACCCGCGCCGCAAGTACGTGTCGGCGCCGTCTGAGGCCACGCTGCGCCGCGCGCGCATTGGGAAACGCACAGCCGAGCAAATCTCCGAGTCGGTCGAGCAGCAAGACCACGCAAAGCGCGTGCGTGGGAGTGCCGGCGCCGGCGTGCCGTCCAGCACGCCCTCGTCCATCACGCCCGACACGCTCGTCAACATGCCGTCGGCGGCCGTGCTACATCTCGTGCTCGGTGCCTTTTCCGCGGAGCTGCCGTCTCCGCCACCACCCAACCTCACGCTCCGCCTCCCGCCGAGTGAGCTCAAGACGCGCATGGCCGCGCTGCTCGCCAGGCTCGCGACGCCGTCGTCCGTGCTCGCGCTGGAGAGCAGCATTCGTCGCAGTCGCGACCCGCGGCGCCGCAATCGCGACTCCAAGGACCTGCAGCAAGAGCAGCCGTCGCTTCTCTCAGTGTTTGACGACGAGACCGTCGACGAGGTTAGCGACTGGATCTCCAAGAACTCGACGACCGTGGAAGAGCCGCTCGTGTCGCTCGCTGAGGACAACTCGGTCCAAGTCTTTCTCAAGCCCGGCTCGGCCGTGTGGTGCCGCGACATGGCGTCGGCCGCACTCGCGCGGATCCTCGAGAACGAGTACGGCGTCAGTATTCGCGGCGACGATGCCCTGCGCGAGAATCTGCTCTGCCGACTCGCGTCGAGTCCGTGGTTTCTTCTCACGAACGACCGCAACGAAACGATCTCTCCGCCGCCTAAAGACGCCGACGTGACGCTGCCGCACGTGTACCAAACGATTCTCGATTTCGCGCTCGAGGACGTCGAGCGACGCGCGTCGCTGGCGACTGCGCTGCTTCACCACGAGTACGTGCGCGTGACCAGCGAGATGGTGCAGCAGTCCGACAAGACGGTCTCCGATACTGAAGAGGCAGGCCCGCCGATCACGGGTGACGGGATCTACCGTAAGGCCGTCGACTATCTCCTGCGGTCGCTCGTGGGTGGCGGCGGCGGCCTCGATCTGAGCACGTCCAGTGGGAAGAAGCTCTTCGGTAGTGTCGTAGCGGCGCTGCCGCGCGTGACCGTCGAAGCGTTTCACGTCGTGACGACGCTGTTTAGTGACGCGCACCGAAGCAATGGCGGGGCCGTGCTGGGCATCACGGTGCTGCGCGACCTCGTGCGCGACCGCAAGTCGTGCGAGCAGGCAGCGCTGCAGGTGCTGCTGCTCTACAGCTGCGCCAGCGACGAGGCGTGCCGCGTAAAGGCCACGCAGTGCGTCGCCAACCAGCTCTATCTGATAGAACCACTCAAGGTGGCCATTGAACAGTACGCGATCCGGCTTGTGGAGTCGCTGGAGGAGAAGAAAGAGGACGAGACGCCATCAGTTGAGGAGGAGAAGGGGGACGAAGCGGCCGCGACAACCGACGAGAGTGGAGACGCCACCATGGACACGAGCGAACGAGAGACAGCATCTGAACCACAAGCACCGAACGACGACGTCCCGATGGATCCAGAGACCAGCAGCAGCGACGACGTCCACCTCGCTAAGCGGTCGGCGTGGCTGCGTGCGCGGCTCGATCAGCTCGAAGCGCAGGACCGTGACCACGCCAGCGAGCTCGCGCGATTCGCGACGGAGCTCGACGCGTCCTCGGCCCACCTTGACCAAGCGCTGGACACAGACATGGAAGTGCTGCGGCGACTGGAACTCCTCCTAGGATTGTGCGCCAAGAAGCCAGCGCTGCTGGGCCACATCGTCACGACGTACGGCCGCGCAAGTGAGCTCGTGCGCCAGGTCATTTTCCACGCGATCGAAAAGCTCATCAAGCACCTCAAGCGCCGCAGCAACGGCTCGGCCGCCGTGGTCGCGCAGCTCCAGGGCTTCGAGGCCGCTTCGCTCCCGCTCGTGTGTCACGTCGTGCAGGTGCTCGCGGCGCGCACTTCGGGTTCGTCCAGCAGCCGCAGTGGGGACGACGCCGTGAACGCCGAGCTCGTGACGCAGGTGCTGGCGCTCTGGCGTGCCCACACGCACGTGGAAGACGCCATCTCGGTCGTGATCCCGATCGTCGCGAGCATTCCGAGCGAGTCGTTCGCGCCGCTGCTGCCGCCGCTGCTGTCGCTCCCGTCGAATCGCTGGAGCGTGGCGCTGACGCGCGTGTTTGAAGCGCTGCCGCCGCACCAAGTGCTCACGCCCATCGACGTCCTGCTCGCGCTCCACCACGTGGACCTCAAGCAGGACCCGAGCATGCAGAAGAAGGTCATTCTCGGCATCAACTTTTGTCTCGAGCACCGCCACGCGTTCCCGGCCGAAGTGCTGCTCCACATTTGCCGCGTGCTGCTGGGCGAAGAGACCATCCCGAAACTCGCGCTGCGGACGCTCATTCTCAGTGTCACGGCCTTTCCGTCGCTCCAGCAAGACGCCGCGCACCTGCTGCGTGGGCTCGTGGAGCGCCGCGTGTGGGACATGGATGACGACAGCGACGCGCTGTGGAAAGGCTTCGTCAAGTGCGCGGCACTCGTGCAGCCCGCGTCGTTCCCCGTGCTGTTGGAGACGTCTCGGTTCCCCCTCGAGCGGCTCGCGACCGTGCTCCAGGACGAACCGGAGCTGCGTCGACTGATGCGCGCGTACGTGGCGTCGCCCGAAGGCGCCCAGGCTGACCGCGTCCACGTGAGTGAGGAAGCGCGCGCGCTACTGCACGAGGGAGCAGACGAAGATGCTGCCGCGGAGAAGACCAAGCAGAGCGAAGACGGTGGCGAGGGAGTGAAACAGGAGGAGCAAGAGGACACGGACGCCAAGATGGAGACGCAGGAGGAAGACGCCAAGATGGAGGCGCAGGAAGAAGACGACAAGATGGCCGAGATGGAGCAGTGAGATAGGACCAAGAGACCACGAGACAGACGACAAGGAAAAGAATAATTAACGCACGCGCTTGATGTCAATTCCATTCGCTACGCTGCCTCCGTCTTCTTCTTCTTGTTTTTCTTGTGGACAGGCGAGCTCGTCTCCACAGCCTCTGCGGGCGTCGTTGGCGTGGCTTTCGTGGGCTGAGACGAAGCCGCGGTCTCTTGTTGCCCACGCCACGGGAAGGTCCAACGGCCACGGGGCCGCACCGCTGGCAGCACGCCGCCGTGCTTTTCCACGAGCGCGAGCAGCTTGGCGGCCTCGAGCGGATCTGCTCGTGAAATCTCCAGCGCGTGCTGCGACGTCAAGTGCCGACCGCAAAACGGCACGGCCGCACTCAGCGTCGCGCGCCCACAGCCGTCGACGCCGCACACGAGTCGCGCCGCCGCCGAGCCCAGCAGCTTGCGCTTGCTGTTGCCAGCGGCACCTCCATGCCTGGCCCGTCGCCTCGCCACGGACGCCTCGTTGCCTCGTTTCGTCTCCGCTTCGGCTGCCGCCTCGGCCAGCGCCGCGGCCATCGCTCGTGCCTCGTGCTCGGCGGCTTCGGCATCGCGCCGTCTCTTCTGCTTGACTTGCTCCTCCAGCGCGAGGATCTCGCGTGGCAGTTGTGAGGAGGCGGCCACGTCCACTGCCAGCGCCACGCTCGTGTGGTCGGCCCGCCGGCCCTTGTAGTGGAACCGCTCAAAGCACCCAGGGTTGCCCATCCACTTGACGCTGCAGTACTTGTCCCCACACTTGGCGCACTGGCGGTCGGCCGGCTTCCCGCACTCGACGCACAGTCGATCGCCCAGCAGCTCGCGCGTCTTGAGCTGGAGCAGCGTCTCGGGGCAGGCCGCTGCGGCGTGCTTGGTCGGGTCGGAGAGACACACGTGGCAAAGCGCACGCGCACAAAACACACAGGTCGCGTCGCCGCGGCGCGCGACGCAGTGCTCGCAGTAGACGTGGCCGCCGTCCGTGTCGAGCGGCTGCCGTATCCGCTCCCGCGAGTGCGTTTGCTTGGCGCCACGTGCGTGGGTGCGTGCCATGCAGGCTTCACACAGGGCGTCTAGACAGACCAGACACGTCTCGAAGGCCACGTGGGCCTCGCACTCGACGCAGACCCTGGCGCCGGCGCCGTAGTGCTCGCACGAGTGGCGCGCGCGTACGTGGCCCTTGCGGTGCACTCGCGCAAAGCACCGCTCGCAATAGTGCTCGCGACACGACAGACACCGCAGGGTCGAGAGCCGCTTGCACTCGACGCAGTGGAACGCGCGCCGCGCCTTGTGCTTGTCCAGTGCGTAGAGGGGCGTGGAGGCATGCCACGCAATCTCACTGGTCGGTGCGTGGCGGTCGTAAAAGCACGCGAGACACGCGTCCACAAAGTCGCCCGTGGACGCCACACACTCGACACAGCGTCGCACGGCCCGTTCAACGTGGCACAGCCCACAGCGCGGTGCGTCACGGCTCCAGTCGTCCTCGTCGTCGTCTCCGTCGTTCTGTGTCTGCTTGGATCTCCCGTCCTTGGTCTGGAGATGTGGCCACGCCAGTATCCACCGCGTGGTCACGCGGTCCTGCACCATGGGGCGGAACGGCAGCATCGCGCCGTTCGCATCGCGTGGCTCGTCCAGCAGCTTTTCCCGCGTCGGTGTGTACACGAAGAAGAACGTCTTGGTGAGCTTGTCATACTGCTGCTCGAACGGCGAGCGCTGCTGCGATTCGAGCAGGCGGCGCATCTCCCGGGCCTCAAACACGCGCCACGCGCTTTGCACCACGGTCGCGCTTCTGTGGCGATGGCGCACGACCGCGCGGTACCACGTGCGGACGCGGTGCATGCGGAACGTCGCCTGCGTGAGGGCGGCACTACGCCACCACCGCAGCACGCGCTCCAGACCGTGGTCGCGTACGAACAACGCGACCTGCGCGGCCGACAGCGGAGACTGCGACTGCGCGTTGTGTTCCCACAGACCTTTGATAGGCTGCTCCACGCAGCGGCGTCGGATCGCACTCACTATGGAGCGTACTCTCTCGGCATTCTTGGCACTGGCAGAGCGAGCGAGAGGCGTCGCTGGTGAGGCCAGCACGTGCGTCTTGAGCAGCGCCGCCGTCTCATCTATTGCTTCTTCTTCCTCGTCCTGCTCGTCGGTCTCGTCGCCGTCTTCTCGTGGCGCACTCTGCCGTTTCACCAGCAGCGCCGCCGCTACGCACATCACGTCCGTGAGCTCTTCGTGGAGACCGCGCAGCTTCAGGTTCGCGGCAAACACGACGCAGCGCTCCAGTCCGCGCAAGAGCAGCTCCAGAATCTGCGTCTCTTGGGGCGCTTGCGTCGCGATCTCGAGCGACGCGATCTCACCAATGTGGACCACGGCGTCGTCGGGGCGCCCGGCGTACAGTCGCAAATGCATTTCCAGTTGGCGGTACGAGATGGGCGTCGTCGACTGCGTGATCGCCCGCACGAGTCCAATAACGCGGCCCTGCTGGTTCGGGAGGCTCTGCGCCACGAGCTGGTGGACGACTCGCTCCGACGGGAGGAGATTGAACGCGTGCTTCGCGGTCGGCGCGAGCGCGAGTCGACCGGTCGTACTCAGCGGGAACGTGCGCTTCGAGTGCGGGAGGCGCGGCGGTGCGTGCATCTGAAGCGTCGTGATCTCGTCGGGCGTCATGCCCAGTTTCTTTTGCATCGTGGGCGCCGGTACCCGCAGTAGCTCGTCCGCCGACAGCGACGCCAGCGTTGCATTTTTGACGGCGGCGAGCTTTGCGAGGCCCAGTCGTGTGAGCAGCACACGCGCGCTCATGCCTTCGAGGCCGAAGCCGATCCAGCCGATGCGGGCAGCGCGCTGGAGCGTCGTCTGGATCGTCGCCACAAGCGAGATCGCATCCAGCTCCCGTTCTCGGGCGGCAAACGCAAGGGCGACGCGCGCGAGACTCTGCATCTTGATGGCGGCAAATTCGGCGTCAAAGTCGTACTGTGGCCGCTCCCACGACGTCGCCTGCGTGGTCGTGTGGTAGTAGTACGAACGCGCATCGCCTGAGGAGATCTCTCGCCAGCCAAACGGCAGGGCGGCCCGCGTAAACGCCAGCGAGGTTTTCGCATGGGCCGCGAGGGAGAGCGACCGCTGGAGCATCTGCGTGGCCTGCAGAAATTCCATCGTCGCCTGTGCATGGGCATTGGGCGGACGCGCAATCACGGGAAACAATTGATGGCGACGGTGGTCGGCGCGTACACTGCGATGGTATGTCGCCTCACACGGCTGTACGACGGCGGCGCGTGCGAGCTGCGCGTCAAACGCCGCGACGGTCTCAGCATTTTGGACCCTGCTCTTCTCTTCGTCTTCCTTTGCGACGGCCTTTTTGCGGAGTCTCTTGCTCGATGGCGAGCTGCCGGTCGCCGTGGATGTCCCCGTCTTGGTAGTCGTATCCTTAAGCCTTTCCTTCTGTTCGTGCTGGCGCTCACGGTGGCCGAGCCAGAGCGACACGCGCGCGTCAGCAGCGACCGCAACCTGCAGCTTGAGCGTCAGCGTCTGTGCTCGTTCGGCGGCCTTGGAGAGCCACTGGCGCTCCATTCGATTTCTCTTTTCTGCGCGCCGCTGCAGCCTGCGACGTTCATGGAGTTGCGCACGGGCGAGAAACCGCCGTGCGACCGATTGCATGAGAACCACGGCGTCTTCTTCCTCCACCGAGTACACAGGCCGGTCGCTCGCGTATTCATAGTAGCCCTCTCCAGCATTCGCTCCTCCTCCATGAACGCGATACACAACCCAACTCTGGGAGGTGTCGTCCCATACCTCTTTCCATGGGAACCGCACGGTCGCCTCCAGCGCTTCTTCTCTCGCGGCGCGTGCCTCGTCTCGCAGCCACTCCTCGTACTCGCGCTTCTCCTGGTCGCGCTCGTCTTGCCAGATCGGCGTGACGTAATCGGCTCGCACTTCTTCCAAGTACTCGCCACGCAGTTGCTGTTTCCACCGAGTGGACCGCAACAGTTGCATCACGCGGGTCGCCCCGCGACGGCGCCACTGGCACTGTACGCGCGTGGCCACGGCGTCCATGTGGGCGATCGTGTGGGCACGCTGCGTCCACAGCACGGCGCGTTCGCTGGACTGGCGACAGCGCTGCGCATCACGGATCGTTTCCACGACCATCGTCGGGAGATATGGAGCTGCTGAGGAAGTGGCGCCAAGCACCACGTGGTCTACGGGTACAGCCAGCAGATCGCCCAGTCTTTCAAATCCGTACTGGAGAAGATCCGAACACGCCTGGAATCTCGCGTGATCGTGCTTCTTCACGTCGCTCTGAAACTTGAAGTACGTGAGCCGGGGCATCCCCATTTTCACCTGTGCGATCGTGCCGTTCGCTTGGAAGAACGCGAGCAGCTGCCACGTCGAGACGCGGTCTTCCTCCAACGCTCCCACGAAAGCCAAAGCGCGGGCCTCGAGCCCTGGAAACTTGCGGAGAAAGAGCTCCCGCGCGACGCTCAACGACTGCACGGGGCGGAAGTTCTCCAGACTGTACACTGCCGACACTTCGTCCTTCTCGCGCTCGCTCAGCTCGTGTTGGAGTCTTGCTATTTCTCGCTTGCGCTCTGCCACTCGCGTCTCCATCGCCCTGTGTTTCTGCTGCGCAACCGCCAGAATCTGTTGAGCATTCTCCAATTGGACCGCGAGCTTTTCTCGCTTGGCACGCAGTGCCTTCGGCGGATTCCGAAAGTCGGCGGCCTCGCGGAGTACCTCCTCGAGAAGCTCTTCCGCCTCTTGTTTGGAGAGCTTCACATGGTCCAGTTGCTGCTGCATAAACGCGACGCGCTTTTCCTCGTCTCGCTGGACGCGACTGAGGGTCTCGACTTGAGACCTCTTCGTTCGCACGTCGTGCAGCATCTGGGCCGCAAACACGTTGGTGGCCATGCGGTGCGCGTCGTCATCGTCGGCGACTCCGATCCGCTCGAGCAGCCTCAGACACTCGTCAGACCCCCCGCACGCACGGAGTGGAGAGACCGAGCCGTTCCCAGCACTCGAGAGCTTCTGGAACAGCGGGTAATAGAGCTCTTCGTTCAGGCCAAGGCGTCGCAGCCACGCGGCTACGTGGAGGCCTCGGAGCTCGTCGTCTGGATCAAAGAGATCACTTGCGCGACCGCGCATGTCGTGCAGCACGCGGGTGATGGAGTTGCAGTCGCGGAACGGGTTCTCACGCCGTCGGCGCTGCGCAGAGATCACGCGCCTGGCGAGCCGCGACTGGGCGTTCTGCCTCCATCGGGACTGAATGCGCCTGGCCATGCGGTCGCGTAGCTCGGTCTCGACCAAGAGCCGCACGAGACGGACGCGCCACAAGAAGCCGCGCGTGAACCGCTGGACGTGGGTCGCCGCCGTGTTGAGTCGTGCCATCTTGACTGAGAACACGCGTTCAAAGGCGATTCGGACCCATTGCTGCGTTCGCTGGAGAGCGAGATCGGCTTTGAGGCGGGCGAGCTCCCGCTTCATGCGACACCATACGAGAAACTCTCGCACCGCCTTTTGAAGGACGCGTGCAGATCGCTCCTTTTGCGCGAGTATGCGATCACGTCGCCCGCGGACAAGACTCTGAATTCGTGTCGCTGCTCGCTCGTCACAGTGATGCTTCTCTTGTTGTCGGCTGGCGTCGCACGCGAGCCGTCGCACGTGCAAGTGGGCCGCGAGTCGGCTGGGGACACGACGAAGCCACCAGAACTGGAGCTTTCGGGCCGTCGCGACGCGGCGTGCGTGGGCAAAGCGGAGAAACCACTTGATCCGGCGATGGGCCTGCAGCTCCAAGCGCATGCGCTCAATCACGCGTGTGGCAATCCACCGACGTACGTTGCGCTGCACGATGCCGGCGGCGCGCGCTCTCTTGCCGTTGCGGTGTCGCTGCCACGTGTGCTGGATTTGCTTGGCCATGTAGCCACGCTTGAAGGCCAGTACCTTCCGGTCGAATTGGGTCTCCTCCATCTCTTTCTCCCGCAAGCACCCGAGCAACAGAAACGTCGACCACTCGTTGTTGCGCCGGTACCACGCTCGCTGCACCACTAACGCCGCGTGGAACCGCTCATCACACTCATGGCGGCGACGTCTCGCGGTACAACGGCCCAAGAACCCGCGCGCGACGTGCTGCAGGCGTAGTGCTGCCGTGAGCCGGTACTCTGCTTCCCGCCGCTGGGTCTGGACCACAAGCTGGCGAAGCCGTTTGATGCGCATGGACCGGAAATTGATCTGCACGAGCACGGCCGCGCGGCGCAGCGTCTGGTACGAGCGGTAGTCGTGGTGCATTCGCACACGAGCCTGAAGGCAAATGATGCGATCTCTCATGAGCCGATAGAGCGTTCGCTGGATACGCATGCGTGCGCGCGCCTGGATTTTGAGGGCTGCCGTACGGTACCGCTGGAGGAATTTTCGGAAGCGCCGCTTGCGGTAGATGCCCTGGACGAGCTCGGCGGCAAACCACACGCGACGTCGCTCCAGCCGGACACGCGTTGGGATCCGATAGGAGACACTTCGAGGTGACGACAGGTAGACGTCTCGCAGGAACGGTCCACCGATGGGGTACGCGTTGTGCCACGCGATAAATCGAAGCAGCCCAAAGCGACGACGCACCTGGCGCTGGATCGTGCGTACGGCTGCATCCCGGTCCTTCCAAATCGCAAGCTGCACGGTCTCCACCCACTTCCGCAGTGCCTGCTGCTGGAAGCCGCGCAGCACATACTCTATCGCGACCTTCAGTCTCTTCTCGATCGCCATGCGATGGTACGCCGCGCCGCGCTGCCGAAAGCGCCACTGCTCGACGACAGCTTTCCACTGGAGCAGCGCCATGCGCTTCTGGTTGGCTTCAAACTCGAGGACCCAGAGCAGCATGGCGCGGCTCATGCGGTCGCGACAGTACGCGGCTCCGCCAGGCAGCTGGAAGAGGAATTTCAGCGGCAGCTTGTCGCGCTCCCGTTCGATCTGCGAACGCATCTGCTGGCGCGTGCGAGCGTCGCCTTCCCGCAGCTCGCGGAGCTCTTCGTCCAGCGCGCGCATCGTGGCCGTGCTATGGCGGTTGTCGAGCGCAAGCAGCTGCACCGTGTTGCGCGGGAACGGCTCAATGGGCGACGACAGAATGTCGCGCAGTCGTGCGCGCTTGTACTCGGGCGTGTGAATGTTCTCGATCGGGGACGATGACGACACGGCACTCGGTTTGAGTGGCTGAGACGACGGGACCAGCTTCTCAACTCGCTCCGTGTCTTGACTGCCCTCACCACCACCGCTCTCTTCTCGCCGCCGCCACTCGCCCCACTCGACGACCTGGAGTCGACTGGGCGTGGAGGCTCGCCGCGACACCGAGTCGTCGCGCAAATGCGTGTGGAAGTAGCCGGCCGAGGCCACGGGCATGCGTCCCGACCGCAGGATCTCGACCATGTGATGGGGCTGGAGGAGAGTGGACGAGGAGGGAGGGAGTTGTGGGGAAGACAGCGAGGGAGACGCAGGCGAGTCGGAGTGTTCATCACGTGGAGAACTCTCCCGCTGGTTGGCATTGCCGGTCATCGGTGACGAAGACGGCTCTCTCATGTGATGACGCGAAGGCGGAATCACAGGAAGGGGCTTGCGCAGCGACTGTGTGCAACTGGATGATGCCGACGGGACAAGCGCCGGCGTGATCACGCGGAAGCGATCCATCTTGAACTGGCGGCTGGGCGTTTGCTGCCGCTTGATGAACGGTGCGAGCGCCACATCTTCTCCATGCGGGAGAGAGGAAGGTTTATCGGCGTTTCCGATAGGCGCTGTCGCCTTCGTTTGCATGGGTAGACCATGGCTGGCTTTGTACTGCGGCGACGCCGAGACGGGCGATGGAGATCGTTGAGGTCGAAGGGGTCCAATTGGTTGAAGCGGCAGCCGCGCTCTCTCCCGCGGCGCGATGGGGGCGCCCACCAGCGCACGCTCATCCGTTGGCGTCTCGGGCCGCCCGCTCACGGTCAGCAGGAGACTTTTCTCGGTCGGCCGCGGCGGCATGGCGAGCAGCTCCGAGTCGAGTGCGATCACGAGTTGGAGCCTCTGCGGAGGTGGCTGGTGCGACGTCTGCGCCGCGCGCATGAGCATAGAGATCACGACGCAGCAGTTGACGTGCACGCGCTGCGTGTCGGTACTGTGCGTGTCGAGGCGGCGGCAGTAGTTGACGAGCTGCAGCAGCGCGTCGAGCAGGTCCTCGCGCTCCAGACCAAGCCGCGCCACGAGCGGCGGCGTCTGCAGCATGAGCAGCCCCAGCGCACGCGCCGCCATCGCGCGGTGGTACACGCTGTTCTTGACATTGCACAGTACGCGCATCGCCTGGTAAACGGCCGCGGCGTCCTCCTCTTCCGCGGCCGCCGACGCGTCTTCGTTGACACCTTCGTGGAGGCGCACGAGCGACGCGGCACCGGCGATCGCCGCGACCGCGCTGAAGTCCGACACGTCCGACACATGGAGCGTCGCCTCCTGCAGCTTGCGCTGGCGGTGGCGCGCGAGAGCCGATCGCGATCGCTTCATGCGCGGCCGCCGTCGCCCATGGCGAAAGGTTTCCAAGGAATCTGATGCCGTATCTGAGTCTGACGCTAGCTGCGACTTGTGGCGACTCGTCTCACAGAACTGTCCAAGTCGGACTATTATTGAACAGGGGGCTACTGAGTAGCCCCCTGTTCAATACGTCGGTGTACTACGCATCGCGCACTACGCATCGCTTTTGGCGCGGGCTCCTCTGCGGCAATCGCAGATCGTTCTCGGTGCAGTCGATGGTGCTGTCGCGGTTCATACAGTGCCGGCCACGGAACCACCGATCGATCGCGTCATCAGTATTAGAATACCCCGCAGACGTGCGCGGCAGTACCAATGGGCCATATTGCCGCGAGCGTAGTGAGTCCCACCCCATCGGTACGCTTCCTTCGGGGCCATATCCAATGTGCATCGCTTTTGTTGCGTGGCCCACTTCTGCGACATCTGCAGATCCGCCACACATCCATGGTTGTTGTTGGCGACAATCTTGCTGGTTCCGTCATCATGAAGCCATATTGCACCTCAAAACCTCACACTTGTCAAGGTTATTTATCGGCAAATCGCCGTAATCGCTAAGGTTTTATATCTCTCTGGCGGTCCATGAAGGCTTCCTTGGGCCACGCACCAGTGTCGCCCCGCCACACACGGCCCCATCTCCGTTTTGTCTCGAGATCCGACATAAAGTCCCGGACGAGAGCGTAATCCATTCCTTCCCTTCGGAGCCCTTCAGCTCCAGTTCGCTATTTACGCCACGTCCGAGAAGTCGCGACCCCTGCAACTGACCACCTAACGAAACATGCCGGATATGAAGGTCCACGCCGGCGACAAGGTGCCGTGGATCACGGTCATTCTCTGCTACGTGCAGCTCGCCACGCTCATCACGTTTGGCCACATCCGTGACTACCTCGGCCGCATCTTCGGCTCGCGCTACGCGTCCGAGACGACGCAGAGCGGCTACGCGCGCCTGCTGATCGCGTGGGAGAACTTCTACACCAACCGTATCTATCACCGCGTGCAGGATGTGTTCAACCGCCCGGTCGCCGGCTGCCCCGGTGCCCACATTGACGTCATTGAGCGCTACTCGGTCGATGGCAACAAGACGCTCCACCGCAAGGAAGGCTCGGTGCGCCACTGCACGAACCTCGGCTCGTACAACTACCTCGGCTTTGCCGATGACTGGATGAACACGTGCAGCAAGGACGTGTTCAGGGCTGTTCAGCAATACGGCCTGGCCGCGACGACGCCTTCCATGGAGTTTGGCACGAGCGTCATCCACCAAGAACTGGAGAACGCGGTCGCGAAGTTTGTCGGCAAACCCGCCGCGATCGTGTACAACATGGGCTACGCGACCAACTCGACGTCGATCCCGGCGCTCATGGGCAAGGGCACGCTCATCATCAGTGACAGCATGAACCACAGTTCGATCGTCAACGGTGCACGCTCGTCTGGTGCTGCCGTGGCTGTCTTCCGCCACAACGACGCCCAGCATCTCGAGACGGTGCTGCGCAACAAGATCGCGGAGGGCCAGCCGCGCACGCACCGTCCGTGGAAGAAGATCATGGTCATGGTCGAAGGCATCTACTCGATGGAGGGGGAGATCGTCGATCTGCGCGCGATCGTGGATGTCGCCAAGCGCTACAAGGCGTACACGTACGTGGATGAGGCACACAGCATTGGCGCACTCGGCAAGACGGGTCGTGGTATCTGTGAGTACGCGGGCGTGGACCCGAGCGAGATTGACATTCTCATGGGTACATTCACCAAGAGCTTCGGCGCCATGGGTGGCTACATCGCCGCCTCAGAAGAGCTCGTCGCGTTTGTCCGCAGCTCGAGTGCCGGCGCTAATTACGCCACGAGTCTCTCGCCAGTTATCGCCCAGCAGATCCTCACGGCATTGAACATTATCGACGGCAAGGATGGCACGAATCTCGGCAAGAAGAAGCTTACGTCGCTTCGTGAGAACAGTAATTATTTCCGCCAGAAGCTTATCGACATGGGCGTGATCACGCTTGGCGACTTCGATTCGCCGGTCATTCCGGTCATGCTGTACCAGACGAGCAAGGTCGGCGAGTTCTCACGCGAGTGCTTCAAGCGGAATTTGGCGGTCGTGACGGTCGGTTTCCCTGCGACGCCCTTGCTCCTGGCACGTGTGCGCTTCTGTATTTCGGCGGCCCACACGCGAGCAGACTTGGATGATGCGCTCAAGAAACTCGAGGAAGTCGTCAAGATCTGTCATGTGCAATACGAGAAGCCCTTCTTTGGCTAGAAGGCCCGGCTAGTTTGGCGCCACGTAGTCTGTCGACGAAGGCATCGTGGCTTTTGAACTGACCGTCGTTTGCACAGCGATTACGACTCCGTGAGGAGCTTGCATTTTCACGTTTCATTTCAATAGACCTTTTTTTTAATCTTTAACTGTCATTGTTCAAGCAATGCGTTCCTGCGTTTGCTTCGCAACATCAGTCCTGCATCGCGTCTTGTGCGGGCGGTTCATCAGCTGTCGAGTCCAGTTGCAGCTTCAACCCACTCGCCTTGATTAACGAGAGTTCGTACAGCGTGTTCTACAGGACATGATGGTCACCAGACCGCACACACTTGAAGACACAAGTTGATCTTCTTACCTCGAGCTTGCGTAGGTTGTACTTGACCGAGTCGTACTTCTTGCGCAGCGGGCCGTTGCGGAAATCAAACTGGATGAGCTCGCCCGATATGGCCTCCACCATCGCCCGACACTTCTCCACAGCGACCTCATCACGCGCCGTCGCGCGCACAACCGCGTAGCGTGTCAGTTCCCCCGTGAAGTCGGCGACGCCGCCAAGATATTCGTCTTTTTCAACGTGTGGCAAGTCGCGAAGCGGCACGAGTTTCTGTGTCGCCAAGTAGTGCGCGAAGCACTTGGCTTCGGCGTACTCTTCCAGCGAGGAAGAGAGCGCGCCATGGCGAAGCGACGGGTTTGTCGTGGTCAACGGGATCAGTTCGGCCGTGACCTAGATGCAGTCAATGCATGAGTACCACAATCCGTCAACGGTATCCGTAATGCGGTCTCACCCGCTTACCTTCTCTGCTTTCTCCAGCAGCGACGCAGCTCCGCTCAGGTCCCCACGATGAAGAGAGTAAATCGCTTGCTTGCTGAGTAAAACCCCGCGTCAACCCCCACAAATGGATACATTCCGACAAGCTTGACATGGTGCGCACCTGCTCTTCAAGACCTCGCGCGAGCGCTTGATGATTTGTTCGCGTGTCTCATCATACTGCTGCATCTCTTCCAGCAAGAAACGATCGCACATGTTTACTCAGTCGTCGGCTGCAATGCGGACGATTCGTTTCAGACCTTGATTGATCTGCACAAACTCGCTGTGGTCGAGCAGTGCCTCCGTTGCTGTATCACCACGCATAGCGTCATCACCCGACTGGTCAATGCGCCGCCGCTTGGGCTCCTGTTCCGCACCAGACGCCGCCATGCTTGTCTCCCTTCTTCCTTCGTCGCTTTCCTTGTCTGGAAGGATGTCCGTATTGAAAGTTGAATCCCCTCATTTTTGTGGGTATGTGCTTACAATACCCAGGGAAGCGGCATTGCTGTCACGTTCAACCCACATTTCAACCCTCACCCAAGGAACACGGAAGCAACCCTCTGCACTGTGCGTTTTGGCGATGCACTGATTTGCGAGGTTTTTCTATAGTCTTCCTCGAGGTTTAATTCCATGTGGGGCCGGGGGGAATCGCTGCTGGATCGCAACGCGACTTGCTGTCTTGCCTTCACCCCCATTTAAATTCGCTGACGGCGATTGAGGTGAGGCAACGTGGCGTGGGAAGGAAGCGACTGGGCGGACGATGCGCTGTCCACGGTGCTGTAGCGGAGAGTAGAGGCAGCTATGCTCCTCTACGGTGTGTGCATGGCGTGTCGTCCGCACTCGCATCCCAGTTCAACCTCTGTGGGGAAAGCCACCTCCCCGAGAGAAAGAAGAATGCGAATACTCATCATGCATGATGCTGTACTGTAGGAAAGAAACCCCCGCCGACGTTTGATCTTCTGAACCAAGATGAGCCACTTTGTGCGCCAGAGCAAATTCCGACATGTGTACATTGAGCCAGCCAAGCTCGAAAAGTGCTACACCAACGTGCGTTTGGCCACGGCCACGGGCGAGCAAAACTACATCAAGGGCAACACCAAGTTCTTCGCCGTGGCGATCCAGGCCGGCGGCGGTGCCATGGCTGTGGTGCCGTACGAGAAGTACGGCAAGTTCGACCCGGACTTCCCGCTGATCTCCGGCCACCGCGGTGCCATCCTCGACTTTGACTTCAACCCGTTCCACGAGCACCTCATTGCCTCGGCCTCGGATGACTCGACAATCAAGATCTGGGGCATCCCTGAGGGTGGTCTAACGGAGACGTGCGTGGAGCCGCTCGTGGACCTGCAGGGCCACGGCCGCAAGGTCACGCTCATCAACTTCCACCCAACGGCCAACAATGTGCTCGCGAGTACTTCGTCGGATTTCTCGGTGCGCCTCTGGGATATCGAGAAGGGATCAGAGATCGTGAGCATGGCGGCGCACGGCGAGAACCTGACGCAAGACCTTGCCTGGAGCTGGACGGGCAACCTTCTCGGCACGACCTGCAAGGACAAGGTTGTGCGACTCTACGACGCCCGCTCCGGACAGGTCTCCCAAATCAAGGACGGTGCCCACGGCGGCACCAAGAGCGTTAAGATGACGTTCTTGGGTGACAAGGAGACGTTTGTCACGGTTGGCTTCACCAAGCAAAGCCAGCGTCAGTTCAAGGTGTGGGACCCGCGCAAGCTCGACAAGGAGGTGAAGAAGGTCGACATTGATCAGGCCGCGGGTGTGATCATGCCGTTCTACGATCAGGACACAAACCTTTTGTACCTGTGCGGTAAGGGCGATGGCAACATCCGTTACTACGAGATGTCGGAGGGCGAGCCGTACGCGTTCCCGTTGTCCGAATACCGTTCGACCACCGCCGCGCGTGGTATGGCATTGATCCCGAAGCGCGCTTGCGACATCATGAGCTGCGAGACCGCACGTCTCTTGAAGCTGTCGTCGAACGCGATCGAACCACTGCACGTGTACGTGCCGCGAAAGTCGGACGCCTTCCAGGACGACATTTACCCCGACACGTTTGCGGGCGTTCCGTCCATGTCGGCGGACGAATGGTTGGAAGGTGCCGACAACGCACCGGCCTTGATGTCGCTGCGCCCGGAGCAGTTTGGCAAGATCACGTTTGATGGCAAGCGCGCCAAGAACAGCAAGTCGGCAGGATCGCGTGTGTCACGTCTCAACCGCACGGGATCGGCGGCTCCGCCGGCATCGGCGCCCGTGAAGCGCACGAGCCGCTCGGACGAGACACTCCAGCGCGAACTCGACGCGGCGAACGCGCGTATTGCTGAGCTGGAGGCCAAGCTCCGTGCGAATGGGATTTCGTACTAAACGGCGCGCGCGTTGTGTCGCCCATCTTTTGACACGGAACAAGGAAAAAGAAAGAAAGAAAGCGGATTAGAATTGCCCAAGTTGACCTCAGGAAGGCTGAGCGGTGGAATCGGCGTGGCTCTCTCGCGCGCCCGTCCTTTCCCAAACCTATTAGATTGAGCACGGCCCAAGCCCGTTTCATTTCGTTGTTTTGATCAGACAATAATAACAAGAAAAAACGAAATCTTCCACTTCTACATGCCGACAGAGACGAATGGCTCGACGCGCGTGATCTCGCGGCGAAGCGACTCAAACGTCCACGATAGAATGTCTTGCGTCTGATATGCAATCCCTCCCGTGCTGGCCGTAAAGCCGACCCACGCACGGCCGTGATTAAGGTTGATGGTGTCATCCAATCGCAGTGGCACGGCAAGCACGGCCGAGTTGAGATCATCCAAGAAGATCGACAGCGTCCCAAGCCCGGAAAGCCAGTCACCACGAGAAAGGAAATCGCCCGCGAGCGTCGTTGCCGTGAAGTACTCTCCAAACAGCCTACATATCCAGTCCAAGTCAGAAATCCCATCGCGTGCTTGTTCTTGGTGGTGTCTACCAACGACTCACATGTTCTCGTTGATGTTGGGATCGTACAGGATCCGAACGGCGTGGACTCCGTCCGTGAGATCCGGAAGCGTGGTGGTGGAGCCAAGCGAGTACGTGTGGTTGGCGTACACGGCCTCGCTCCCGCGGCCAACGTGGATACTGATGTGGTTCTCGTACACATCGAGCTGCTCGTGGTTGTACCACGTATCAAACTCCACGGCGAGCGCGTTCTTCAAGTTGCCGTACCCGAGTTCCATGCCTCCGTCACCCAGGCTGATCTCATTGTTGTTTTGGATGACAAACGCGAACCCGTCGCCCCCACGAGAGCGACACCGCGTGTGGGTATCGTCCATGATCTTGCACGTGGTCGACGGGTTTGACATGCGGAACGAAAACGTCGTGTCGAACCCTTCGCGGACATTCATCTGACGAGGGTACCACGCCGACCCGGTAAGAAACGAAGCCGACGCCGTCAATCGAAGCGCCGGTCCACAAGCTGCCGTAATGGGAGCAATGGCTGTGCCGGCGTCGATGGTCGCGAACGGCTGAACGATCTTCGCTGGCCCTGGCAGCGCTCCTGGGGCGTTGGTCGTGATGGAGCGGTTTGTTCGCCCATTGATATACGTGGATGTTCGGCTCTCAGTCACCGAGCAGACGAGTGAACATGAGGTTGCCGAGTCTGATGCCAGCGCGTTAAAGCCATCGCAGCACGTTGCAGTTGCATTACAGTTCTGGACGTTCGCGTCACCATTGATGTACAGACCAAAGTGGCCCTGGTCGCCGATTTCGCCACTCGGTCCACGTGTGGGCATCGTCACTGGTGTCGTCGACGCGCTGACGTTCGTGAGCAAACGAGCGCTGAATTGAGGGAAGCTGAAGTCTGACCAACGAGACGTCAGTCAAAGCGAAAATTCGGCAACTGTGTCCATTGATACGTACCGGAGGTCAATGTTGTTATGCACGATGAGAGAGGCGACGGAATGCCACTCACGTCATTGGGCAGCAGGCGGCGTCGGCCGTAAAGATCAATGCTTTGCCAATCGAGGCGTGCACGATAGTCCTCCGTGAGCGCCATGATCCGCGCATGGTAGTCTGCCCCATTGCGGAGATGCACGATCGTCGTCGAGGTGACGTTGCCTACAATGGCAACGTCTCTCGGGTTGAACACCGCGTCCTTGCACCGCTTCCACTCGACACGGTAGCCCGTGATCGTCATTGCCTCCCACACGTTGGACGACGACACCCAGTTTACATCAATGGCATGAGCCGCCACATTTGAGAGAATCGGAGCAGCAAGCGTATCAACCGGAGCGGCGTACGAGAGGGAAGGCACCTCGTGCGACAACGCATGGAGCCGACCATTGCTCACTTTGACGAACGACGGGTAGGTCGGATTTGCGCGCCACTGGGAAGTCACCGGCGGCAGCGTACACTCGAGCTTCACCTCTGGCACCACGTGGACGACGTCGGTACACGCTTGACCATCAACAGTCACGATTGCGTCGGACGAACCGAGATGTTTTCCATGGATGACGATACGCTGGCCACCTTCACGGAGACAGTTGTACGTCGTGGCAAATGGAAGTCCCATCGTACCACAGGCGAACGCCGAGTTTGTGTGGACGCCATTGGTCTTGCGAATGACTTCGGAGCAGTTCATTGTAGCAACCGAGTCTTTGACTTGGTAGTACTTGTCGATGCAGCCGCGCACTTTGGTGATGACAGGTGCTGCATTGGGTTCGCAGCAGTGAGCAAAGGTACCCATGGTGCCAGCAACTTAGGTCAAGCTCACCTTTTGCGAAGGCGACCCAATCGATATGGAAGGTCTGGCCACTCCATGGGACGGCATCACCACGAGTCGCTGCGCTAGGCACTTTCGTGCACGGATAGATTCGCACTCGGTGGATGGTGTCGGTGACGTGCTGCCAGATCGGAAACACGTACAGCTCGTCTTCAAGCGAACTGCTCGTGCGCGGCTGAAACGGGATCTTGACGGGACCACGGAATGCGCGCCTCTCGCTCCGTACGCCTTGAAAGGCAGCAGTCTCGTCTGGATTTCGCTCGAGCGCGAGCACGGCGCGGTCGCACTGCCCAAGATACTTCATTCGTAGTACCAAGTGGTCGCGCTCGTCTGGGTCAATCTCCACGCGCAGCTCGGGCGAGTCAACGTATGCCTGCGCCATACTCGCGGACGGTAGCAGCATTCCACGTAAGTAGCCGTTGATCGCGTCCACCTCCACACCCATTTCCATGGCTGTGGACTGCGCCCACCCGTCGAGACCCCCGTCAAAGTCCCATTTCACTACATTCGAGTCAATCACGACCCTCCAGAGAGTTCGACATGAGACAGAGACGTACGTGAGATGGAGTGCATCATGGGTGGGGACACTGCCGCGGCCACAGACGCAGCACACATACAGACAGCATATCGAATATAGCCCATAGCGCTGAGATGGTGTGGGCAAATCTTTTTCTTCATCTGCACGTTCTGGTTCTGGCTCTCATGGCGTTGTTGAAGCCTGGCTCGAAAGGTCACGATTCCTCATTGGCTGAAAATTGGTCCGCGAAACTTACCCCGCCATTCTGTTTCTTTCAACCCATCGCGAAAATAACCGGTAAGATTGCGCTTTCAAGGACCACCATTCACCGTCGCGTTTGGCGCCAAAAACGGTTCTGAATGCACCTCAAAACCTCTATTCCGAAACGAGGTTTTATCGATAAACCTCGTTTCGAAACCCCTTTTTCCAACCCGACCCTTCGCTTGGTTGTTTTCCCCCCTCCTGTCTTCCCCCTGTCGCTCTCCTTTTCCTTCTCCGCCTCCCCCCACCCGACTGACGCTCACCGCCGCCACCGCCAGTTCTACCGGTTATTACCAAACCTCAGGTGCGCGCGGGAAGAGCAAAGGACGCCAAGGTTTCCCCCCGCCATTTTCCTCTGGCCACACGCGCCTCGACACACACACTTCAACCGACCGCCCCGCCACACGACCACAATGAGCGCCATTGACGTGGCCACGCCCCCACGCCGCGCCTCCGAGCGCCGAGCTGCCACGCAGCCGTACCCACGCCGCCGCCCGCGCCGCAGCCAGCGCCTCGGCAACCCGAACGATGGCGACGTGAACGAGAACGGCGACGACGACGACGACGACGACGACGACGCGCTACTGGACGGAGCGCGCCACGCTCGCGAAGAGACGGCCGCCGCCGCACGCGGTGGGCTGTTTTCGCGCCTTTTTAGCTTTTTCCCGCTCGGTGGCAGCAAGAAGCCGGTCGAGGAAACCAAACAGGTCGACGCGCTGGACGCGTCCAGGGCGTCGACGTCGGACCACGACGACGAGAAGGCCGAGTTGGAGACGTCCCAGGAGTCGCTGGAGATGGTTGTTGAAGTGGCTGTCAAGTCCCCTGTCAAGTCCCCTCTTGCCGAGACCGCCGTGTCGAACGGACACACGAAGCCCTCGCGCTCTCCACCTTCCAAGCGCTTGTCGCCCGCCAGGGTCAGGGCCGCGGAGAAGAAGCAGACGTTATCGTCACCCGTGAGCAGCGTTTTCGGCCACAGCTCGGATAAGGCCAAGACGCTTCAGATTGGCAACGCCGATGTCGACAAGGAGCCGTTCGCCTTCCAGCGAGTTACTGGACGCCGAAGAAACAAGCCCTCTTCACCTCGCGTGACAGAGTCCCCGCTTGCTGTGATCAAGAAGAAGAAACCAATCAGCTTTGAAGAATACGAGCGGCTCTCGACTCAGCTGCGTAACCTCGTGGAGGCGACGCCGGAGAACGCCCTCGCCCTCACACGCTCGACGCTTTCGAATGCGTTGGAGTCTCGCGGATCCGGTGATGCGCCTGCTTCAGAGGTAGCAGGTCGCGACCGCCGCGAGCTTAGCGTTGCCGCGCTTCCGTCGGCGAAGCGTGCTCGCCCGAGTGAAGATCTTCCGATCACACTGCCTCGCGAGGATCGCCTGACGCGGAAGCCGAAGCCATCTCGGCTGCTGACCGGAACGAAGCGCGATGTCGCCTCTCGCAGTGCCTACTCTGCTGCTGTCGCGGAGAAGATTCTTTCGACGCTGAATAAGATCCAGACGCCGCTTGACAAGGAATCGCAGAAGCCGACCCCATCGACGTCGCTGTCGTGGGCGAAGTATCAGCTTGCGTTGACGAAGCAAGAGAGCTCAACGACTGGTGAAGATGAGAGCATGGATGCGGATGACCAGGTTGCTCCACCGACATTGTCGGTCCCGAAGGTTGCATGGAAGCCAGCTGTCGTGGAAGTGCCCCCGAAAACGGTCCCGGTGGTGGCGAAGACTCCCACCTTTTCATTCCCAAAGCCTGCTGCTAATGTTGAAAAGCATCCTGCAGCTGACGTGAGTGCAATTGCGGCATCCTCGTCGACGAGCAAGGCATCGCCGGTTGCAACTGCGCAGACGACGATCAAGTCCCAGTATGGCTCGCTTTCTGCGACTGGTCCGACCTCTCAGCGACAGATGGGTCAATTTGCCTTTACGCTTCCTCAGCCTGCCTCGCCTTCGTCGAAGACGACTGTTGATGAGAGTGTCCAGTACGTTTTCACCCCGCCGCCCGCGCTTCGTGAACCGCCCAAGCGCTCGCCTGGGCAGAAAGCGTTGACGGCAAAGTCGGCATCTACCACCACTCCGTTCTCGTTTATGCCTTCGTCACCGCGTGTACGCCCGGAATCGTTGACGAAGTCAGTTCCGCGCAAGGCGAAGTCTCCTGAAAAAGTGGCTGCTCCAGTTTCTTCCGCAAGTGATGCTGCTCCGTCTAGTGCGACCAACCCATTGGCGCGTTTTATGCAGGTTGATGCCGACAGCTGGAGATGCCCGACTTGCGCGGTGATGAATGCTGTCAAGTTCTCAAAGTGCCCTTGCTGCGAGACGGCGAAACCATTGTCCGAGTCTTCCTCTGCCGGATCGGCGACACCGGCGTCGGTGTCCAGCACTCCAGCGGGGGCGAATCCACTAGCCCGATTCATGCAAATGGAGCCCGGTAGCTGGAAGTGTCCGAGCTGTGCCGTCACGAACGGTGCCAAGTACGCCAAATGCCCGTGTTGCGACACCGACAAGCCTGGTAGCGCGTCGGCAGGAAATGTTAAGCCAAGCGAGCCAAGTTCGTCGGCCCCTGTTTCGACAGCTTCGAGTGGCTTCACGTTTGGTGTGCCTACCGTGGAGCCGAAGAAGAACGAGGTGGTTGCACCCTCAACGAGTGCCTTCAAATTTGGAGTCGAATCGCAGAAGAACGCGTCGACTAGCTCGTCCGGCTTCAGTTTTGGTGTTTCGACACAGCCTTCCACTGCTCCAGTGCCAGTGTCGAGCGGCTTCACGTTCGGAGTTACGGCGCCGCCCAAAACTGCTTCTGACTCTGTGAAGCCTACCGGCGGGTTCACTTTTGGTGCGACTTCCACGTCCGCTTCCGTTGATTCAAAGTCGATTTCCAATAAGCGCAAGTCGAGCGATGAAGACGTGCGAGAAGATAGCGGCAAGAAACCTGCAATGGCTGCCTCCACGGTATCCCCGACACAAAAGACCGCCGAAAGATTCACTTTCAATGTTGCGGCATCATCTGCTTTCGTCGCTTCGGCAAGTGGACTCGGGACTGGGGATGCGGACAAACCGAAGCCGACAGGCGGCTTTACGTTTGGGTCAACCACAACCGCATCTGGTTCAGTGGGCAAGACGTCTTTTACTTTTGGATCCTCTGATGGCGCATCCGCTCCGAAGGCTCCGGAGCCGAGCTGTGTCTTGTCTGATCAGAAGAAGGAGGCGACTCCGTTTAAGTTTGGCGCTTCGGACGAGAAAACGACCACTCCTTCGTTCACATTTGGCTCGAGCTCGGCAAAGCCAACTGAGGAGAAGCCTGCTGACCCCAAGCCTTCCTTCACGTTTGGTGCTGCCTCCGCACCGCCAACTGAAACAAAACCGACTGACTCCAAGCCGTCTTTTGCTTTTGGTACCCCTGCCGTAAGCGAACCAAAGCCGGCCAATTCGTCACCTCCCAAAGTCTCATTTGGCTTCCCACCCGCCGAAGCCGCCGGGTCGACTGAGAAGAACGCACCTTTCACGTTCGGTGCGGCAGCTACCCCCGCCAACTCTCAAAGTGCGACTGTTTCCAAGCCAGCGTTTGAGTTTGGCTCATCAACGCCGTCTGTGTCGTTTGGAGCAAGCGTGTCAACGATGTCCAGCAGCGCAGCAACCACAACATCCCCAGCATTTGCATTTGGCACTGCTTCATCCGACAGCATTGCCAAGAAGGTGGATGCTCCAGCATTCACTTTCGGAGGGTCTTCAACCTCCGGAGGAGCAGCATCTGCCTTTAGCGGTGACAAGCCCCCAACTAGTGCTTTTGGCCAGGCACCGGCGTTCGGATCGACCGCGCCATCATCGTCAGGTTTCGGCGCCAGTTCCAGGAGCTTCAGTCCGATCCCATCGACGACTGGCTTTGGATCTATAACTTCAACCGGTTTTGGATCGACGACAACGCCAGCCGTCTCCAGCGGCTTCGGCTCGACGGTCTCAAGTGGATTCGGTTCCACCACTTCCTCTGGCTTTGGTACTACGTCTGGCAACTTTGGTTCGACGTCCGCGTCGACGTCGTTTGGAATTACTCCAACTACGACTCCGTCTTTCAGCACCACACCAGCCTCTACTCCAGGGGCACCAGCGTTCGCGTTCGGTGCGTCCACTCCTGCTACCAGCCAGTCGGGGTTCGGATTCGGCGCACCAACTACTTCAAGCGCGTTCACGACTCCTACCTCGAGCGCGTTTGGATCATCCTCTCAAACCTCCGGCTTTGGCTCCGCACCGGCAGGCGGCGCGTTTGGATCTACCACATCGACTTCTGGCTTCGGCATGAACTCGAGTCAGCCTTTCGGCTCGACTCCCACTCCAAGCCCTGCGTTCGGGGCCGCTGGAAATGGCTCTGGTTTTGGTGGCAATGCCTTCGGAGTGAACGCGCCTGCCAGTGGTGGCTTTGGTGTCCCAACACCAACCCCAGCGCCTGCTTTTGGGGGATCCAGCTCGACTTTCGGAGCGCCCAGTGCTTCTTTTGGCGCCCCAGGCAACGCTTTCGGGGCCACGCCAAGCCCGGCCGCGGCGGCGTTCCGCTCAAGCACACCGAGTCCCGTCTTTGGTGCGCCAGCGACTCCGTCTTTCGGAGCTCCACCGACCCCCAGCTTTGGGGCCCCATCAGCGGGCTTTGGAAGTGCTCCAGCTTTCGGCGGCCAGCAGCAGCCTCCGACTGACGGTTTCAACATGGGCTCTGCTCCCCCTAAGCGTCGAATCCTGAAGGCCAAAACTCGCCCGAAGCGCTCGTAGATATCTCCTCCCTCGCACTCTCTTCTCTTTCCCGTCAAGACCACACCGTATCCGCGGAATCGTTTACAGCCGCAAGAACCCCCGTTTGCTCAGCTAGAAGGTTTTTTTCTCTGAAGACTGGTCGTATATTTAATGAAACCCGCCTCTTTGTTGCTTTTTTGCCCTGTTCGCATTTTCATTCTCCCGTTCGCTAAAGTTAGCGGCTTGACGGCATAAGACTTCATGGAAAGCCCACGCCCCTCAAGTGCCCACTGAGACTTCTGGCGTCGCCTGCTCACTCCAGTTCCACCCATCAGCAGCAATGGCGGACGTGGGCGGCACCATGGCGTCGGCGTCGGCGGCCGTCAGCATCGGCAACTACAAGGGCGTCATGCTCTGCAACCGGCCGTTCAACGGCGTTAGCACGAGTGCGTTTGGTCTCATCTCTTTGATTCCTGCTGATTTTCGGCGGCCAGCTGATGATGCTCTCTGTCTCTCTGTCTCTGTCTCTGTCTCTGTCTCTGTCTCTCTCCGTCAGCGCTCGCCAAGGAGTCGCGCAGCAGCAACAACATCGCCACGTCGACGACCAAGGCCGCATTCCTGGCCGGCCTCCCACCCGAGCCGCTCGGCATGAACGTGTCCATCCATACTGACCCGCCCGTGCGTGTCACGGTCTCACTTGCCTCCATCTCCGTGCTGAGTTCTGATATTTCCACCCGTTTATGTTCCTCCCATAGCACGCCGTGAAGCGCGACAAGAAAAACACGGCGTTGTCCAAGCACAAAAAGTGGCTCCATGATCTCCAAAAGGAACGCGAGAAGCTCCAGCGTGAGCTCGACCAAGACGACGACAAGAAGCAGCAGCGCCGCGAGCGGTGAGGCAGCCATCTCGCTCGTAGTGTTTGCTGCCTCTCGCCTCTCACTTTCTTCACTGCCCCACTCTCTAGGTTTGCGCAGCGCGAGGCCAAGTTCCGCGAGGCCGTGCGCAGCAACGGCGACGCACCCGAGACGGACGACAGCGGCGACGAGACGACCACCAAGGCCGCCCGCAAGCTCCACGCGCGGCCTATGTGGGCGCTCACCAAAGAGACTGCCGACGAGAAGCGCGAGCAGCGCGAGGCCGATGAGGCCGACGAGCTCATCGACTTTGCCAACAATCTCGACCTCGACCAGTTCATGGACGACGTCGAGATCAAGGCCCGCGTGGCGCAGGTCGAGCAGCAGCTCGCGCAGCTTCAGACCATCGTGGATCACGAAGAGGCTGAGGACAAGCGGCAGCAGCGGCTCGAGGACCGCGCGGGCGGCGTACCCCTCACGGGCAACGACCTCTTGCGGTGGAAAACCGGGCACGACCATGCCAATGGCGACGATGACGACGACGCCCGCAGCGTGGCCTCGAGCGTGCTCTCCGAGTGCAAGTCGTTGCGGTCCGTCCACTCGGTGCGATCGGTCGTGGCCGTGGCCAAGCGCATGGAGGCCAAACTCCTAGGCGGTGGAGGAGACGACCCCGACAGCGGCGTGAACCCACGCGTCGTGACGATCGACGAGGAGCAGGGCGCGCGCCTGCAGATCAAGACGCTCGCGAGCAACTTGCCCTACATCCACCGGAACCCGGCTATTTGAGGAATAGTTACAATGTTACAGTCTCTTGTTGCAACTGGCTCGCCCTGCATCCTGAACAGGTGGCGATAGCTTCTTCCTCTTCTTCTTCACCATGGGTCCGCCCAACAGCGAGCGCGTGCTCGCGGCCATCGACGACGCGCGCCGCCACGGCCTGCTCCATCTCTCCGCGAGTAATCTCATGCACGTGCCGCCGCCCGTCTTCACGCTCTCGGCGACTCTCCTTCGACTGGACCTGAGTGCCAACCTGCTCACCTCTCTCCCCGACGACATCGCGTCGCTCGCGCAGCTGCACAGTCTCTGGTTGAGCGACAACCCGCGGCTCGCGTCGCTCCCGCCAGCGCTCGCGCGGTGCACGCAGCTGAGCGTACTAGACGTGCGTACGACGGCATTGCAGTCGTTGCCCTGTGAGCTAGCGACGCTGGAGCGGCTGCGCGTGCTGGACATTGGCGAGACGCCGCTCCACGACAAGTGGCTCCACAAGGGCCACCTTCCGCCAGCACCAGTGACGCCATTCGCCCGCGAAGCACAGCGCGACCAGTGCGAGCGCGTGCTCCACAAACTCCAGCGCAAGCACGAGCGCACGAAGCTCAAGAAGGAGCTGTACGACAAGCTGCACGATGATGTCTACCGCATCGAGCGCCGCGACACCGCGTCCGACGCCAGTCTCCTGCGCACGATCCAGCGGCTCGGCAAGCGCTTCCCACTGGCCGACGAGCTCCGCAGTGTTATCCGCAACGCCGAGCGGCTCTTCCCATCGCTCGCGGCGGGTGCGTCGCCACCGCTCGTGCTGCCGCAAATGCTGGACGCACTCGACGCCGCCGACTTTCGCCGTCGCTTCCAGCAGCTCAAGACAGAGACTGAACGCACCAAGCGCGCAGCTGATCTCGAGCTCAAGATCCGCGCGCTCTACTTTGACCGCATCGATCCCACGCGCGTGGCGCCTATGGTCGAGGCCATCTACGCCGAAATGCGCGACCTGCGCGACATCAAGTTCCTGCTCCAGCACGCAGCCGCCGTCTTCCCGCCCCACGCCAACGACGTCGACGGCAAAGCCATCTACCGTCGCGTGGTCGCACTCCAACATGAGATTGCGCAAGAGCGGCAGGCCGCCGTGGACAAGCTGCGCGCGGCGGTCAAGGCCATCTACAGCGACGCCGAGCCCGACGTCGTGCAGCAACTGGTCGCCAGCGTGGCCGCGCTGTTCAAGTCCACGACCGATCTGCGCAGCGTCGCGGCCGACGCGTCCACGCTGTTTCCACACGACGTCTTGAATGCACAGCCGAGCGAGATCCACGCGGCGTTTGTGGAGCGCAAGCACGCGGCGCTGGGTGGTGATGCGACCACTGGAGGGAAAGGCGTCACGTCCGCTGGACGTACGTCGTCGGTGGCGTCGTCCAAGCCGCACGGGAGACCGTGAGCAGGCGCGTGGAGAGGACGAGAACCATACACTAGTAGATACGAATGGGAAGAGAAGCGAACAGAAGAGACCCGTTGAAGCTTACGCCTCGATGCTGTGCTCGCTCGTGTGCTTGTCCAGACGTGGTAGTACTAGGGGGATGTCCGCAATGTCGTCTACCGAAGACGCCACAGAGTCGCGTGCCGAATTCCCACGGGAGCTAGTGATCTGCACGTGGGCGCTCAGAGCCTCTTCAATCTTGAGCAGCTTGAATGCTCGCACTTCAGCGCGGCAGAGATCAATATTGGCCTTGGCTTGGCGCGCGTCGTCGGGTGATTCAAACAGAACTGACACGTGCCAACTGCGAAGGGCGCCGCGGCCGCCGGCATTGTCCTTGGGTGGAGACTTGCGGTAGCTGCGACAACCTTCCACAGCTACAGCCGACGCGATTGTGAAATGAACCACTAGTTCGTCCTTGCCGTCGAACGACGCGTACACGCGGTGCACGGGAGCAAAGAGCCTCACGAACCCGCGATCCGTCGGCGTAGCGTCGCCGTCTTTGACCGACGGGCGTTCCACAAACACGAGTGCCTCGGGATTCAGCACGAGCAGCAGCCGCGCCGGCGTCGCGAGGAAGCGCTGTTCGCGCCACACACACTGTAGCAAAACCATTCCACTCAGGTCGACCGCGTCGCTCTCGCTCACTGTGACGCGCCGTGGTGGCACCGCGGCGAGCAGTGCCGTGTGCGGATGGCGCCAGGCGATCAGCTCCTCGATGCCGTCGTCACGATACTGCGAGTCGACCAGGCCGCGCAGACGCCGCAGAATCAAAAATATCCGCATGGCCTTGCGGCACGCCTCCATCTCGTTCACGGGGTGGCGAACGTCCAGTGTCTTCTTGTTGTCGCCGTCACTCGTCTCGGCATTCGTAGACAACAGCGGCACGAGAAAGTCAAAGGGAGACGACGTCTTGACCGGCAGCGCAATGGGAAAGCGCGCCTTTTCGAAATCACCGAGTTCATCTTCGAGTACGTAGACAAAGAGGTCGACGTCGGCCATGGCGCCACGCATGCTCTGCATGACTTGGTGGGTACACACGGAATGGACCGCCACAAGAGCATTGCGCTGGTCAGTCGAAAGTCGATCGTTCTGTTGCTGCTGCCTGGAGGTCCCGATGCTGGACGACTGTGCCTGGTCACGACGGTCGTCCCACACGAGATCGAGCAGCAGTCTCGCGTTAAGCTGCGTGCTCAGCAGTCGCACGTCAGTAGATCGCGTGAGCTGCCGCAGCACTCCGTCGACGAGCCATTGCGAGGGCTGAGACGAATCCTTTACGTGGAGCTTGGTCCCCTCGTCTCCGCCGATCTCGACGGTGCCGTCGCTGGGACTCTCCTCGGTCTCGGCGTGGGAAGACGACACGGACGAAACCGACGACTCGCGCGTGTCACCGTCGTCGTTGCCCTCGGCGTTGTGGCCAGTGGCTTCTGCAGCAGCAGCAGAAGTGTTGTGGTGATGGTGGTGCGGTTTGCGCAGTCGGTACGGCAGCAGGTTCATCTCGCGCAAGAGAGACTGGTCCGCACAGTCGTTGTTCATAACGGCCAACACCACGAGCACAGCCGTGGACGCCAGTAGATCGTCCGACGACTCGGTCAGCGTGAGGAGCGACTGGCGAAATAAGTTCGTCTCTCTCACCTCGAACGCCTTTACTTCTTCCAGGGGCCACTCGCCTTGGCCGTACCGCGTCTGGAGATAACACACGGGCGAGTTGCACTCGCCCGCCGCATGCGCACGAAATACGATTCGTTTTCTCGACGACTTTTTCACGCCCGACTTTTTACGGCTTGCTTTCCCAGTCGCTGTCCCTGATGCCTCTCCGGTGGTATTGGTAGTCGCCGTGCTTTTGCGGCCGCTCTTCTTGGTCTTTTTCTTTGTCGAGGCTCCACCGGCGCCCAGTGCGATCGTCGCGTACTCGCTGCGTTCATGGGCATCGGGACTTAGGAGACTATCATGGAACAATGGGTAAGTAAGTACACTTGCAAAAGAGATCCGCATCCTACGCAACAGCAAAAACGTACAGGAACGCAATGGCGTTGACGAGCGGCGTGTGCTCGAAAATGCCGAGCATGCGCGTGAGCAGATAGAGCGCGAGCCGCGTCGAGACGCGCTGCGGCGGCGGGTTGCAGTTGGGCAGCAAACTCACGGCGAGCAAGTGCTGCACGTGGCGCGTGAAGAGCAGCTCGCCAATCTTGTAGCAGAGCTCGGGGAGGTTCACGTCCAGCATGTCCTGGAGGTAGTAGCAGTGGTCCATGTACGCGTCAATGGCCTCCTCGAGTTTCTCGGTCACGGCGCTGGCCGTAGGCGTCCAAATGTTGAGCAGCCCCTGGATCTTGAGCGCCATCTCGTTGGCCGTCTCGACGACGTCGGCAAAGTACGCCATCTTTTGGTACTCGAGCAGGAACCTCCGCACGCGGTCGTCCTCGACCTTGAGCACGTTGAGCATGAGCGTCTTGACGGCCACTTTGATCATGGTCTCGCCGCACCGGCCAAAGCGCAGCGCCTGCGCGTAGAGCGGAAACGCGTTGTGCTCGGCGTCAAAGAAGAATTGGACCGTGTCCTCGTTCAGGCGCAGCGACAGCGCCTTGAGCAGCGTCACGAACCAGTCGCGCACGTCGTCGTCGCGGTCGTACGCGAACGGACACTCGAGCAGCTTGTTGACGTAGTTGTTGGACAGCAAATAGTACAGCGACGTGCGCGTCGCAATGTTCTGCACGAGAATGCTGAGCGTCTGGAGCAGCTGGATCTGCACAGCCACGCGCGGCGCCGACTCGCCCAGCTGCAGCAGCAGCGCGAGAATGTTCTTCTCGCAGAAGTAGTCAAAGAAGACGCCGGCGGTCGACGCCGACGCGGCAAAGTCGACGGCCGCGGGCGGCGACCCCATGGTCGAGCCGGCGCCCGAGGCGTCCGTGCGGTTCTGGTCCGAGTAGATGAGGAACTCGGAGAGCACGCGCAGGAGCTCGACGATCTCGGCGTCCGGGAGCTCTGGGTACCGCAGCAGCTGGTGGTGGATGTGCTGCATGTTGGCGAGCGTAAACTCGCGGCGCGCGTGGAGGAAGCTGCCGAAGCGGCTGCCGCGGGCGCTGCCCGTGGAGCTGCTGTTGCCCAGCAGCCACGACCACATCTCCCTTGTGGGTCTGAGCGTCAATCGGTGGGACGGCGAGTACCACGAGAGGAGAGAGAGAGCGACAGACGGAGGCGAAGTTACGTGGAACTTTCGCGGCGATTCTCGAGATGGGACGACGGATGATGCAACGACTTTCCTTTCCTAGTGACATCTCCCTCGTCATAGTGCCTGGCGCACACCAAGGCTACTATTAGGGCTACTTCCAGTAGGACACCAATTGGGATTCGAAAGTTGCCGCCACAATGGACGACGTCGGCCGCCGCGACCACGCGCTGCCCGCGACGACGTTCGCGCACCTGCCGCTCCGCCAGGAGCTACAGCGTGCGCTGCGGACCATGCGCTTCCACGCGCCTTCGCCCATCCAGCTGCGTGCGCTTCCACTCGCGCTCTTTGGCAGCGACGTCATTGGTCAAGCCAAGTCGGGCACCGGCAAGACCGCGGTGTTTGGCCTCGCAGCCGTGGAGCACGTGCTCCAGCGAGCGCCGTCCGCGCTGGCACCTAGTGATCCTTATGTTTTAGTCCTCGCACCGACGCGAGAGATCGCCATGCAGATTGATTCCGTCGTGCGGGAGCTCGCGGCGGATTGCGGGGACCTCCACATCGTACCGCTGATCGGCGGACTGCCCATTGCACAAGACCAGGTTGGTGCAATGGGACACTTCTACTGGAGCATTGCAGTGGAGGTGCTGACTGCGATTGCATACCGTGATATGCATTCTAGAAACGACTGCGTGCTGGCTGCCACATCGCTGTCGGCACGCCTGGGCGGGTGCGGTGGCTCATGGAAGACGGCGTGTTCCGTCCGAAATCCATCCGACTGCTGGTGTTCGACGAAGTGGACAAGCTACTCAGTGGCGAATTTGTGCAAGATGTACGTGCGTTTGGGGTTCCGTGTGTTCACAGGGGAGACTAACGGTCGTTCGCTGTGGGGGTCTGTAGATCGATGCGATCGTAGCTTCCATCCCAGAACGCCGGCAGGTACGTGAATACACAAACCTGTGGAGGTTCAAGACTACCCATTTATATTGCTGCAGACGCTGGCATTCTCGGCGACTTTCACGCCCGATCAATTAGTGCACGTCGTCCGAATGATGCGCGATCCTCAAGTGCGTTCGTTTTGCCTCATTCGATATCCCGTTCATTCTCTCACTCCCGTTTCTTTAGGTTGTGCGAGTGCGCGGCCCGAACGACGTCACCGTTGAGCTCGTGCCATCGCAGGAGGAGCAACTCGCCGCATGGATTGAGAGAGAAAAGCAGCACGAACCGGAGCTTTGGCTGCGCCACGTGCGCCAGTTCTACCGTGTGGCGCCTGCCAAGACCGACATCTCCACCGATCCACTCAACCTCAAGTCCAAGCTCGTGCTGCTCGCATCCTTTTTGTCGGAGATTGCATTCCGCCAGTGCATCGTGTTCTGCAACGACAAGTTTCGCGCCGAGGCGCTGGCGACGGCTCTCGCCAGTCAGGGCTGGCCCGCCGCGGCGATCACGGGCGCACAGACCCAGACAACACGGAACGCCGTCATGGCGCAGTTTCGCGGCTTCGCACTGCGCGTGCTTGTGTCCACAGATCTCACGGCACGCGGTATCGACGTCGACAAGGTCAACTTTGTTGTGAACCTCGACCTGCCGCGCGATCCGGCCACGTATCTGCATCGCGTCGGCCGCACGGGTCGCTTTGGCGGAAAGATATCCTTTCTTATTCGACCCGTTGGTTATCCATGGGAAGGAGGATGGTTACAATACCGGTACTGGTATCCTTGACCTAAATTTGCGTTTCTCGTGTAGCACGGCTTGGCAGTGACACTTCTCACAGCGAGCGAAGTCGAGGGCATCCATTCGCTCAGTCGCGTGTTCAAGATGTCGGTGGACGAGCTACCGTCGCCCGTCCCACGCGACATTTGCGATTACGTGGCGGGTGTCCACAATACGGGGTTGGTGACTAACGGCTCGGCCACGCGGGACGACGACGATGGCTCGGAAGGTGATGGTGAGGTCATTAGAGACCGTGGACATGTTGAAGGCGGAGAAGCGGAAGTTGAAGTGGTTGAAGAACTGTGGGCGGCCGAGGATCCACGCACGAGTGGTGGTATTGACGTTAACGAAGCGACCAACAAAGTCGTCCATCCAAGTCTGGACGACGTTCGGCCAGCGTGTCAAGTGGCGCCTCGAATGCGACACGACACAACCGACACATCGCCACTGGAGAAGTCGGCAGCAGCTACGTCAGTTGTATCAGGGACCAAAGCAATGTCGCGGGCCTTCGCACGGGAAGACCACTGCTACGTACAGTGGTTGCGACTCACATGAGACACTGCGTTGAGAAATCCAACTCCACATGGCTTCACATCTCACTTCCAGCACTTTTTCTCACTACGTACGCAGTCACTTGGATATGCGTACTTTGTCAAATAACCGTTTCTTTCGCTCTTTCCTGAAAATTTCATTGGAAATTTTGAATTTTCCCCAGCGGTCAGCACCGAAGTTTCCAGATTTTGTTGCATTTTAACGTATTTTACGTTAATAAATAGCGTAAATGTATCCTGAATTACCGTGCGATCCGACAACAGACGACGATTCCCACGTCCTTCCGCCGGCAAAGACAGACAGAACAGAACGGAGGGGCAGTCACTTGAAGGAAGAGCCGACGCATTTCCCATAGAGTCGACGACGGCGGCCCCGCGGTCCCTTCTCCTCCTCCTCATCTTGTTTCCTGCAGCTCAGTCAATTTGCGACGTCGCTGCACCCAGGATCTCTTCCCACGCCGCCACGCGGGACGGCGCGTACGATTTTTTCGTGGTTTCTCCGCTCTGCCATTTCGACAATTCAATCCTTCACGACACTACAATGACGGGCAAACGCGAGCAAGAGCGCGAGCGCGTCTCGTTCCCGAGCCCGCTGCACGAGTACGTCACGGCCAAGCAGGTCGCGCAGAAGCGGCTCGTGCGGCGAGCCAACGCCACGCCGTCGTCGGCGGCCCAGAGCGACCGCGCTTCCGTGTCCTCGTCGAAGAACCACGACTCCTCCGCATCCAAGAGCCAGCAGCTCGACCACCGCATGAGCACCAGCCGCACGTCCGTGGGCAGCCCGTCGTCCTCCAGCACGACCACGAGCCCGCGCTGCTCGACACCGTCGTCCACGCCCGACCAGGACCTCATCCTCAAGGTCGTGCTCATTGGCGACTCGAGCGTCGGCAAGTCGAATCTCGTGCTGCGCTTCGCCAAGAACAAGTACCAGCCCAAGACGAAGCAGACCGTGGGCTTTGAATTCGCGACCAAGACGGTGCGCGTCGGCGAGCGCCGTTTCAAGGCCCAAGTTTGGGACACAGCCGGCCAGGACCGCTTCCAGTCGCTCACGGCCGCCTACTATCGCAACGCCGTCGGCGCCATGGTCGTGTACGACGTGACGAACCGCGCGTCGTTTGAGAACGTCGGCAAGTGGCTCGCGCAGATCCACGAGCACTCGCACGAGAACTTGGTCATGGTGCTCGTCGGCAACAAGTGCGACCTCGCGCACGTGCCCCACACTCGCCAAGTGTCGACGCTCGAGGCCGCGCGGTTCGCGGCGACCCACTCGATGGAGTTTATCGAGACGTCGGCGCTGGACGCGACCAACGTCATGGACGCGTTCAAGAAGATCATTGTGCCCGTCGGACGCCTGCTCTCGCCCACGGACCACTCGCACAACATTGCCCGACTGCCGCAGGGCTGGCGACGCGTGCTCTCTCGCACTCGGTACGTAATAGCCCAATTGAGTTGCTGTCTTTTGTGGACCGAGACTCACTTTTTGGGATGTGCCACTAATAGACCTGGAGAATACTCGTACGAGAACCAGTACACGCGCGAACGCATTGCATTCGCACCGAAAGAGCCGGCCAAGCCATCGCAGCAGAGCTTCCGCGTGTCCGGAACGATCGGCAGTCCGTCCAAGATCACGGTCACGCGCGAGAGCCTCCAGCGCCAGCATCAAAAGGCGCTGATGGCTCAGAGCCAGTCGCAGCAGTGCGGCGCCTCGTGTGCGACGTGCACCATCATGTGAGGAAGGCCAATCTCATTTCGCCAGGCAAACGAGACGGAACCAGACCAGAAAAAAACGAAACCCAGACGCCGTCAAGTCGGCAGACAGACGACCCACGCGGTGGTCGAGCGTCCACAGAAGGCGCCACGTTATGTCTCATCCGTCGCCAGCAGTCACGTCGCATCATTCCCTGGATGTGGGTCGCCGACACGCCTTCTCCCCTCGGAGCTTTTCTTCCATTTCTCCTTCTGCGTTGGTCCAGAATGTGTGCATCCGTCGAGTCACAATGCAGTTTTAATTTATTCTCTTCTCATGCATCCCCAACAACATGGAATCTTTTGTTTCTCTCTCTCTCTCTCTCAGGTTGAAGAGAAAACGACTCGAAGCGGTCGCTCCACTCACTTGCGCTTGAGGGCAAAGAACGCGACGGCGACGGCCGCGACCACCACACCCGCAACTGCGATCATCGTCTGGTTGCCCATCGCCCACGTCGACGAGAACGACGACGAGGACGAGGACACGGCGGTCGACGACGAAGCCTGGCTGGTGGACGAGTGCGAGTGCCTCTTCTTGTGCTTGCTCGCGTGACTCGTTCTCCGCTTGTCGGTCGTGCCCTTGACGAGCGCCTTGACGGCCGCCGTGGCGTTGTCGCTGATCACGGACCGCGTGGGCAACTTCTCCAGCGCCTGGAGCAGTTCGTGCTGCTCAATCTCGGCCTCGTCGACCCCCAGCGCCGTGGACACGACGGGCAGGAACTTTCCATAGTGGGCCGTGCCCACGACCACGACGGCGCCGTCCGGTTGCGACGCCAAGTGGTCAAAGCCGAAGCGCTCGGCGGCCGCGGCGCCAATGGCCGTGTGCGGATCAAAGAGGTACCCGTGCACTTTCTTGTACTCGCGGATAGTGGCGTTCACGTCCGGTTGCAGGATCGCGTACGAGCCCATCTCGCGCTGCGCCTTGGCCAGCAGCTCGCCCGTGATCGTGAGCTCGCCAGTCGATTCAAACTCTTGCATCCAGCCACGCAGCACGTCGGCGTTTTCGTCCGCGAGGTAAAACAGGTACCGCTCAAAGTTGCTCGAGACGCAAATGTCCATGGACGGCGACGACGTGTGGTGGATCGCGTGGCGGTGGTACTTGCCCGTCTGGAAAAAGCGGTGGAGAATGTCGTTCTCGTTGGTCGCCACGACCAGCTTGTCGATGGGCACGCCGAGCTTCTTGGCGTAAAAGCCCGCGAGAATGTCGCCAAAGTTGCCGGTGGGCACGGCAAACGACACGTGCTCGACGCCCTGCTCTTTCAGGCGCAAGTACGCGTACACGTAGTAGACAATCTGCGCGAGGATGCGCGCCCAGTTGATCGAGTTGACGGCGCCGAGACTGTACTGCTGTTTGAACGCCGCGTCGGCAAAGAGGTCCTTGACGATGGCCTGGCAGTCGTCGAACGTGCCGCGCACTTGGACATTGTGGATGTTGGCGTCGAGCACCGTCGTCATCTGGCGCTCCTGGATCTGGCTCACGCGGCCATGCGGGAACAGGATGAATGCCTCAATGTCTTCCTTGCCGCGCAGACCGTAGATGGCCGAGCTGCCCGTGTCGCCCGAGGTCGCGCCCACGACCGTGATCGCGTGCCGGGGCTCGTCGGGCGCCTTGGTGGCGTTCTTGCGCTTGAGGAAAAACTCGAAGAGGTTGCCCAAGAACTGGAGCGCAATGTCCTTGAACGCAAACGTCGGGCCGTGGAAGAGCTCGAGCACGAAGAGCTGGTCCGTGACCTTGACGACGGGCGCCGTCTCGTGGTGGCGGAACGTCTTGTCGTTGTAGCTCTTGTGCACGAGCGACTCGAGCTCGCTGGTCGAGATCTCGCTCTCGTCGATGAAGAGCCGCATGACCTTGATCGCGAGCGCCTGGTACGACAGCTTGGCCCAGTGCTTGAGCATCTGTGGCGGCACCGACGGGAAGTGCTCGGCCTCGGGCAGCAGCAGGCCGCGGTCGGCCGCGAGCCCCGTGAGCACTGCCTGCTCGAACGAGAGGCCGCTGACGCCGCCACGCGTGCTACGGTACTTGACCATGGTTTCGAGGGGGGATGGAGTTGGTGGACGAGGGGAGGAGGAAGAAGCGTCTGTTGGAGCAGATCGGTGAATGTGAGCTGCTGGACCCGACTCGTCCGGATCTGGATTCCGGATCGCGCCACGGGTGACCCAGAGTGTGTGTTTGCGCAGTTTGCCCCAATCGGCCCAACCAGAAGAATCTTCGGAAAAGTATGGAGACTCGAGCAACCTTCACGCAACATAAAAATCTGTGTTGAAGTCGCATTACGGATCTAGTCAATCTGTTGCGAGGATTTACATGAATCGAATGAAAACATGGCTACATTCCGCTTTCCTCAGCAGCGAATTGGTCTGAGGTTGCCGCATCATCTCCTGCCCCAGTGGGTTCCTCTTGTGCCACCACATCACCTTCTGGCGGTACAATGGCCACGGTGTCATCGGACGGTTCTTCTGCAGACACGACATCAACAGCGTTATCACTATTGGCGGCGGGCGCTTCGACCATCGATATCTCCTCCACGTATGACGACGGGAAGATCCCACGCGTGCCGTCACAGCTCTCTCCGAGCCACCACTCGCCATTCTCCTTGGAGAGAACGCGAACGAGCTCGCCGGCTGTGAGGCTCAGCTCATCTGCATTCTCAGCTACAAAGTCGTGTTTTGCTCGGCATTGGGAGATCGCAGCTGGTGATGGAGACGCCGAAGGCGGTCGACGCGGAGTCGCTGACGATTCTTCAGCATCTTCTACCAGCTCTCTCTCGACGGTACTACGCTCTCGGTACTGTCGAGATACTTGGCGCGGCGATCGATTGCCATTATTACTTCGACCACTTGTCGGCGGCGGCATGGGGTTCGTTGCAAGCTCGCTGTCGTCGGAGTCATTGCTGGAGTTTAATCGTAATTCCTGCTTCCGCTTGGTCGTACTGCGCGGTGGACTCGTGGCACTTCCAACGGCTCTCGCACTGCACTTCCATTGCATCAGTGTACCGTCGTCTCCGCCTGTCGTGAGCACGTAGCGGTCTTTGAACGCAAAGCACACGGACGATATCAGCGACGAATGCGCGTGGTAGGTCTTGCACTTGGATCCACGTGATACCGGCCACCGGAAGAGCCGTAGCGTATTTCGGTTGGCGACCGCCATCACATCTTCTCCCACATCGTTTCCTTGGGACTCGCTTGACGGCTCCGCAGATTCTTCAGCGGTTGAGGCGTCTCCGCGCTTCGGCCCAGACGTCGCCACGGCAGCGATATCCACGAGATTTGACGCATCGTCGGCCCAGATTCCCGGCGTCGCCCAGCCAAACACGCAGGACCACTTGACCCATGGTGTGTCCCGTACGTGAAAGCCATCTGTGATCTGCTTCATGACTCCGTTCGCTCTGGACCAGAAGAGCACTTCCCCATCGGCGGCATTGCTCTGGAGCACATCGGCATCGGCACTCCACGTGAGCTGAGTGACGGCGCTCGAGTGGCCTTCGCACACGTGGAGCTTCTTGTATCCATTGGACACGTCAAACACGTAAATGAAAGTGTCTTTTGCACCGACCGCCAGTGCACTGCCGTTGGGATCGAACTTGACTTGAACAACACAGGGAGCAGCGCCACCAGATGCGGCAGCAGACTCCGCGCTCGAAGACGAGGACGCGGAGACGTGGGCCTTGATGCGCTTCCGTTTGATAATCCGCAGATCATTATACCCCACAATGACGAGCTCTCCGTTGCTGTAGCCAACGGCAATCTCGTCTCCAAACGGATGAAACTCCATGCACGTTGGCTTGGGACTGGTGGGATGGAGCGACGATTTGCTGTCGCCCCCCAGAAAGGTTTTTCGCTTGCACACGTGCCGTCGCAAATCCCACAGTGTGAGATACCCATCGTGCGAGACTGTGGCGACCTCCTCTTTCGCCGGATGGCAACTTGATGATGCCATGCAACCAGTACGCGCCTCAAAGACCAGCCTCCACTGGCCCGTCGTGATATTGAGCTCCCAGATGCAGTTGTTACTCGCCCCGACGATCACAAACTTGCCGTCCTCTTTCCACGCAATGCTTGTCGGCTTTGGTTGGGCAGCAATACCGCTCCCAGTAGGTGCTGTAGACATATCGTCTGGAAATTGGAGTGGCAGGCGGAAGACCTTGGTTTCTTCGTCCAGCGGCGTGAGAGTGTGCTGCCCCTCACTTAGAGACCCCGACAATGGAGTGAAGATGCCCAGTGTATTGACGCCAGGAACACGAACGGCCTGGGTCATGGAACACTTCCACAGCACGAGACGCCCGTCAGCACCGCTCGAGAGCACGAGATTGTTCTTCTTGCAATACGCGAGCTGGTACGTACAGCCCTGGTGAGCGAAAGGGCCTCCGTACTGCAGTTCTGCCAGTCGCGTGTGCAGCTGCGCCGAGTTTGGTTTCACCTGCAGCCGCTTGTGGATGCCGTCCATTTCTGTGTGCGCATGCTTGGAGAGCTTGAAGCGATTTCCCGTAGCCACGTCATGCGGTACCAACTCTACGAGACGCGCCGTCGGTTCGTACATGATCTTCTCGAGCACGAGCTCATTGATCTCGGCGTCTGAGTACTCGTCCGGAATCTCCCACCACTTGGCTGGCTCTTTTGCCAGATCCTTTTCTGCGATTTCGTCTGTATTAGGACCACGTCGTGGCTGCCAGAAGACACACAAATCTCCCTTGGCTGTGCCAGCGATGACGCGACCAAGCGAGTGGTCGTTGGTGTTCAAGGGTGCCAGTTCCTTGGCCTCATCATCGTACACGTACAACGGCGGTGCGTCGTCCACGAAAGTAATACTCGTAAAGTCTTGGACATCTAGACGACCATGGAAAGACGGCACGTTCCCTTCGAGTTTCCACATTTTCTCGTGGGGCGTGGGCGGTCGCAGCCGTGCGGGTCCACCAAAGGAGGAGCCGTAGAAGGCACTCTCCTCGTTCTCCTCCTTTGGCGGAGGGACGTACTCGGTCTTGGTCAGCGTCCAAAAACGAATGTGGCGAACCCCACAACTCACGAGAGTGTAGCACACGTCATCGTCTTGCAGCGCCTGCCCAGGTCGCTTCCCGCGTTTGGTCTCTGGGCGGCCGTAAGCCTGGTACGGATTGAACGCGATCGTATGAACGCGGAAGCTGTGACCACGTGCCGTCACTAGCAGACTTTGCTCGCGCCAGTCGTGGATGCAGATCGTGTTGAACATGTCTCCGCCGAGCGATGCGATCAGTTTGCCGTCGTGCGAAAAGTTGATGGACCGGACAGACACTGCATGTCCTTTAAGGCACGCGAACCGTTTGCCCAACGAATCTTCGTTGGCGTCCCACACGAGCACAAAGGTCTCTCGGCCGATCTGACCACTCGCGACGACATGCTGGTTCGGGTGGACGGCTGCACTGGTCACTTGGTTTGTGTGCTCGCGGAAATAGCGTTGCGCGTTGGTTTGCTTCGTGTAGAGAATGACTACTGACGCAGTGAACCACATGATCTCACCGGTGGAGAGGTAGAAAACGTTGCTGGACGTACTCGCGTGGGCCGATGACTGACCCGATGCGTTGGTTTGAGAGAGATTGGTGTTCGCACTGGAGCCGTGGTTCACACCATACACAAAGTCGAGATCCAGGGATGTCTGTGGTGCTGGCTGGGGCATTTGAAATGGTGGATTCGGAGCGTCATCGCCATCGTCGTAGATGCTGGGTGCAAACACGTTGCTTCTGCATTGAGGATACCGCACCAATGCCTTCTCGTACATCAGTTGCTTCTGTTGGTTCGCGAGCATCGACTGCAGCCCATCCACTCGCTTCTCTATGTTGGCGACACGAGGCAATCGCTTGTCTACGCAAGAGTACGCCGATCACAATCATTGAACAAGGACACTGGCCGTTGACACAAAGACGTACCAAACGCGATTTTACCACCGGCTTTGCGGGCATCGGATGGTACGCCCTCTGCTGGAGGAAGCGTGCCGCTCATATTCCGGTTGAGCTGCTGCTGAAGCTTTTTGCGTGCCTTCAGGCCACTGAGCCTACCACGCATTGCGTCAGTCGCTTCAGAGTCCGAGATTAACCAATACAAATACTGTGGTCTCACTTTGGCAGCTTGGAAGGCGACGTTGGCGCGATGTTGCTGCTTGTGATTACAGGATGGATCGGCATGGCTGCTGTCGGACTCGTGGGGTAGAAATCGCGTGTCTTGCCGACGCTTTTCATCCACGACCGCTTGGCCTGCACGTTGCAGGTCATCTCTTCAAACTCCCGGATCACTTTGGTCATCTGGGACTTCATCGCATCGAACAAATCGGTGCGAGTCTTGAGCTGGCGGTCGATCTCGCCAGCCACGAGATCCGTGAGCTGCTCGAGTTCCAGGTTGTCGTCACCTGCTCCTCATGAACAAGAGTCAGCTCCACACACACGATCCCCCATGTGTATCATACACACCCATAGCGAGGCGATTCTCTTGCGTGTCGTCGCGTTGCTTCCACTTGGTCTATTTGCCGACGGCGCATCGCCTTCTCTCGCTGCCCCATTTCCCACACATCCAAGAATAGTGCCGTTAATGACCACATTGAAGTCACTCGGGCGAAGTCAATCCCATTTTAGTGTGCCCCACACCATCTCTCAACTTCCACCCACGCCATCTTGGTTTCCAGATCCAACCCACCCGCCCCACTCGGCGAAAATCCCGCTTGAAGAGAGAACACCAAGACCAGAGGGAAAGCTCGACGACGATGGCGGGTCAGGACCAGCGCATTTCGCTCCTGCTGGACAAGGTGCGTATCTCATGGGAGAGAGCGCGGCGTGGCGCGTCGATTGACTGTCGAATTCTCTAACGGCTGTGGGTGGCGGCAGACCACCGACTATGACAAGGACGAGCGCTACATGGCGACCTCGGATCTCTGCAACGAACTCAACAATAACGTCGAGCTCGGCGCGTACCTCGAGGCCAAGTACGTACTGTTCTCTCCGGATTGTCGAATGGGTGTCTCACTCTGAGTCCATAGGGTCTGTGCGGCCGTGCTCAAGCAGCTCGATGACAAGTCGAACGACGTGCAGTCGATCGCCGTCAAGTGGTGCGTGCATCTTTTCTGGGAGGACGTTGGCAGAGTATCCGAATGGAGTATCCGAATGGCTCATGGTCTGAAATGTTTGCCCCTAATAGCATTGGCATCCTCGTCACGAAAGTGCAGGACACGCAGGTCGCCGATATCTGCAAGAAACTCAGCGAACTGATTCTCAACGGCAAGCCCGAGTTGCGTGACATCTACGCGATCGGCCTCAAGACCATCTTGGCCGACGTGTCACCGAAGACAGGCGCGTTCGTGGCGACGAATCTGTGCGAGCGCCTGGTCGCGGGCATCGCCAAGGATGCCGAGACGGGCGTCAAGTCCGAGACGCTGGATATCCTCACGGATCTGCTGCGTCGCTTTGGCCACGCGTGTGCTACCGAGCACGAGCAAATCATGAACCTGCTCGTCGTGCAGCTCACGGACGCGTCACCACTCGTGCGCAAGCGTGCGACCGCCTGCGTGGGCTCGCTCGGTGTGATGGCCTCGGACCCACTGCTCACGCGGCTCATCGATCACCTGATCAAGGGCATTCAGACCAAGACGGACTCGGCCGACAAGCGCACGCTCATTCAAACCGTCGGCACGCTGTCGCGGTCGGCAGGCCACCGTCTCGGCAACCATTTGGACGCGATCATTCCGATTCTCGCCGACTTTTGCGGCGACCCCGAGGACGAGGCCATGCAAAACGAATCGTCGGACGAATTGCGCGAAAACTGCTTCCAGGCGTTTGAGAGCTTCGTTGTGCGCTGCCATAGCGGAATTACACAGCACATTGACCGCATTCTCAAGCTCGTCGTGCAGTTCAGCAAGTACGATCCGAACTACAACTATGGCGCGACGGACGAGGAAGACGACGACCCGATGGGCGGTGACGATGACGAGGAGTATAGTGATGCTGATGATGGCGATGACTACAGCGACGATGACGACACGAGCTGGAAGGTGCGTCGTGCGGCGCTGCGTGTGATTGCGGCGCTCATCACGACCCGTGAGGAACTGCTCGAGCAGTTGTACACGACGACGAGCCCGTTGCTCATCTCGCGTTTCAAGGAGCGTGAGGAAAACGTGCGTGTCGATGTGTTCACCGTGTTCGCCGAGTTGCTTGGAGCGACGCGTAAGGCTTTGCCCACCGATGGCCACCCACCATCCCAAGCCATTTCCACGTGTCTGGAGAAACTGAAGCAGCGCACGAAGGCGATCGTGCTTGCTGCCAACAAGCAGTTTGGCCCCAAAGCCTCTGTGGCTTCCCGGTGTGCTGTGCTTGCCCTCCTCACCGAGCTCACGCTCGTGTTGCGCGGTGAGCTGGGCGAGTACGTCGATGTGCTGATGCCCAACCTGGTTCGGGCGGCAGAGGACAAGCACTCGGATCTGAAGCTAGAAACGATGATCTACCTGCGTCTTCTCATCGACACCCACAAAGCCGAGCCATTTGTGAAGCACATGCCAACGCTTGTAGGGGTTTCACTGAAGGCTGTGAGCGGCGACTGGTACAAGACCGTGGCAAAGGCTCTTGGACTGATTGAATCACTAGTGTTTGTCCTCCGCCCCGACGCAGGCGGCGAGTCGTCGCTGGCCAAGCAGCATGCTATTTCACTTTTCGACGGTGTGCTTCCCAGCCTGAAGGCACACGACATCGACCAAGAGATAAAGGAAGCAGTGATCAGCTGTGCTGGCCAGTTGGTCGCGCGCGCCGGTGATGAGCTTGGTGCTCGCGTGAATGAAGTGTTCCCCGTTCTCATGGAGCGTCTCAACAACGAGATCACGCGCGTCCAGAGCATGAAGGCAATTGCGGTGATCGCGCGGTCGCCACTCGCCATTGACTTGAGCTCCATTCTTGCTGATGTGACGTCCACGCTTTCTCAGTTGCTGCGTCAACAGTCGCGTACGCTTAAGCAAGCGACCCTCGACGCACTCAACGACATTGTCGTGCACCATGGCAAGTCCATCAAGCCTGAGCTGTTGGCCGAAGTTGTGACGGACGCATCAGCTTTGCTTGTTGACAGCGATATGCAGCTGTGCCGGCTGGGCATCACGCTCATTTCTAACGTGCTCAAGGCCAACCCGACCGTGGTGAACACGCCCGCGGTGCAGCAGAATGTGGTCACGAACGTACTTGCGCTTGCCCAGAGTGCGATGATTCAAGGCGCGACGCTAACTGCACTGAAGGAATTCTTCGGACAGTTGACGCAGCTTTCTGGCTTTGGCGAACTGTTTGCGGCACTCACGACACCAGCTCCGGAACTCTCGCGACAGGCGACAGTGAACGTCGCGCGCTGCGTTGCGTCGGTTTGCTTCGCCGCGACGGACGATGATCGCCACAGCGCTTTCACCAAGTTTGTCGCGGAAATCCAGCAGCCCAGCTCGGAGAAGAACCGAGTCCTGGCGCTTTACTGCCTCGGTGAATTTGGCCGTGTAATCTCGATTACGGACAACAACTATGCAGATGTCAAGCCGGTCATCCTTGAAAACTTCAACTCGCCGGCTGAGGATGTCAAGTCAGCAGCCGCGTACGCGTTGGGTAGCATCTGCGTTGGCAACAAGGCAGAGTACCTGGAGACCATTGTCCGAGGTTTGGAGCAGGGCGAGAATTCGTATCTGCTTTTGACAGCACTGCGTGAAGTGATCTCTCATCATGGGATCAGCGTCGACGATGGCTTTTCGGCCTACATCGACCGCGTCTTGCCTGTGCTCAAGACGCTGAGCGAGCGTGAGGAAGAAGGCGTGCGCAATCTCGTGGCTGCGTGTCTCGGCAAACTGGCGGTGACGGACTCGACTAAACTGGTTCCGGTGATTCTGGAATTGACGGTGTCCCAGTCCGTCCACTCACGATGGACAGGTGTGACAAGCATCAAGAACGCTGTGACAGCCGCGACGACAAGCGGCAGTACTGACGTTGTTCGTGCTCTGTTCGCGGACGTAACGCCGTTTGTGAAGACTCTTGAGGACGAGGACGTCAACGTTCGCCGAGCTGCACTGCTCGCGCTGAACACGTCGGCTCACCATCAGTCCACGTTCCTTGCACCACACATGAAGGACAAGATATTCCCGGTTCTTCTAAAGGCTGCTGAAGTCAAGATGGAGCGCGTCGTGGATCTTGGTCCATTCAAGCACAAGGTGGACGATGCCCTGCCATTGCGTAAGGCAGCCTACGCCTGTGCCGATACGCTCTTGGACGTGCTCCCACAGCATCTCGAAGTCGCTGCTTTCTTCCCGTACTTGCAGCTTGGCCTCAAGGACCATGATGATGTGCAGACGCTCTGCCACCAGATTGTGATCAAGATCTGCGTGATCAAACCAGGTGTAGTCGTGGGGTCGCTCGATATGGTCCTCGAGCCGCTGGAAAAGACAGTCAACAAGAAGATCAAGGAAGATCAGGTGGGCACAGAAGTGGAGCGCGCCAAGGACCTGATCCGCAGCGGCCTGCGCGTCGTGGAGGCACTCAGCCAGGTGCGTGACACGGACACGCACCCCAAGTTCCACTCGTTCCACGAGAGCGTCAAGAAGAACGCGTCGCTCGCAAAGCTGCTCGAGGAAGTCAAGAGCGAGTGACGGTGAAAATCGCACCACCGGGAGGGCTTCCTCTTTGCTTGAAATCCGCACTTTCTTTCTTACAGCCCATCGTGCGTCGGTTGCTGGGGATGGGTCTTCTTCTTCTTCTTCTTGATCTTGTGTTTGCTTTGTTTGCCATGCGTTGGTTTCTTGCCCATAACTGTGGGTGGTACGGGTGGGTCCACACTCTCGATGGCGTCGTCGCGACTGTACGTCTTGCTGTTCCAGTCGTAGGTCACGACTTCGTGCTGCTCGTGGAGAAAGAGCCGCAGCTCCTTCAGAAAGAGACCCTTTTGCAGACCGACGAGCACCTTGGCGGTCTCAATCTCGTAGATGGTGACGTCTACACCGCCGTTCCAGAGCATCTGCCACCGCCATGTGAGAAGGGCACGTTTAGATTCCGACTGCAGACGCACGCACCTCTTTCCATCGGCTGGCCAGCTCACTCAGCGGCTCGTGGGTTTGTAGCGTCACAAACACCATCTGCGGACCCATGGCCTTGGCCTGCGATGGCGATCTAAAGCCCATAGCAGCAAAATCACCCTGGCATCAGCACAATTATCATTCTCTGTGGATCCACAAACACCACTCTGACATAGCGCTGAGTCTGTCGTACTGGTCGTCGGCACCGGAGCGCCGTTCCGCCGGCGCGTCGCCAGCCTCCCACGCCTTCTCCAGCGCGTCCCAATCGATCTCTTTGCGTGTCGCAGCCGTTGCCACGGCCACCAGGACCAGCAGCAAGAGCGAAAGCGACAGGAGGTGCGTCTGGATCCGCATGGGCATCACTAGACCCGGTATTCCGATCTTTCGCTGGACGCCTGTCATTTGGGATCATCAAGTCGAAGTTTTATCCAATCAATCGCGATATTTATATTATTGACCAATCCAATGTCCCATAGCGCGACCTTTCGCCAGCTATCTTGGAAAGATCGGGTGAACCCATCTAAAAAGGGATCATGACCGCTGCTCGCTCTCACTACTACGGCTAACGATGGCCATGAAGGCCACTGCACGACGCCCCGCAGAGATCGATCGTGGGCCAGGGTGGCTGCCATGAGTCTCACGCTGTCGGCACATGCTGAGCCCATCACTGAGGATCGCACGCAGCAGCAGGAAGAGGATGAGGACGCCGTCTGCGTCGGCAGTGGTCGGTTGCTGCAGTCACCAGCAGCGGCACTACCGCGCGAACTCTTCGCACTGCAGCTCCGAAGTGATGGTCTGGTCGCGAGCCCTGACCGAGAGCGGCGTGGGCAGGCGTCGCCGTCGTTTGATCAGCTGAAGTCTCCGATGCTCGGGACGGAGACGAGTCCATTCAAGCAGCTCCACCTACAGATCCAGGTGAGACTGGGAATCCCCGTGAGGTCTTGTGGCGATATTGTGATTAACGCGCGTGCTGCTATCAGAAACTCAAAGAGGCACTTCAAGTCATGCGCGTCGAGAAAGACACCGAGATCGCCTTCTTGCGCGAGCAGCTCACACGATCTCAGGTGACGCAACGAGACGCTGAGGAGACGAGCTCTACCGGCAGCAGCAGCAGCACCGCCAGCAGTGGCGTACCCCCATCCAGTCACAGTAATACTGGACCTGCCCGTCCACAGCTCGTGCCGTGGATGCACTCCATCACCGAACGTAGCGACATCCAGACGAGCCGCCTCGGTCGCCACGCCAGTCTCAAGTCGGCCCACGTTCTCGCTGACCTGCAGACACAACAACAGCAGACCCACGACGCTCGCGCCGGCGTCGCTCTCGCTGAGCGCGTGGCCGCGGCCTTTCTGAACCCAGTGCTTTCGCTCCCGTACTTGCACTCGATCCAGTTTGGCGCCGACCTCGTCGAGCTCAGTGCCCACATCGGCGCGCTGCTCGAGTCCGAGTCGCGCTGTCTCTCGCTCGCGAGTCCCGTCTACGTCTTTGGCGATCTCCACGGCAACTGGAGCGACCTGTCGTTCTTCGCGCAGCACTTTTGGCGCTTTGGCTTTGCGCTTTCGGCCGGCACGTTTCTCTTCTTGGGGGACTACGTCGACCGCGGCGCGTCGTCCCTCGAGTGCGTCGCCTACCTCTTCGCCCACAAGCTGCTGCACCCGCACAAGGTGTTTCTACTGCGTGGTAACCACGAAACGCGCGCTGTGAACGGACTGGAGCACTACTACGGAAGTGGCTGCTTCCTCTCGCAGTGCCGTGCCCGCTTCGGGCGCGACGAGGGCTCGGTCGTGTGGCACCAGATCAACCACGCGTTCGATCGCCTGCCGCTGGCCGCGACCATTGACGACCGCGTCTTTTGCGTCCACGGCGGCATCCCCCGTGGCCTCGTGGGGGGCGAGTCGCGTCTCACATCGATCCGCCGGCTGCCGGCCACGGCGCCCATGGACGCGCTCGACAAGAAGGTCTACGATGCCAACCCGCATTTGCGCATGGTCAGCGATCTGCTCTGGGGCGACCCGGCCCACGAGGAACACGAGTCGGCGCTGGACCCCGCGTCGGGCTTTGGGCCCAGCGTGCTGCGCGGCGGCAGCGCCGTGAGCTTTGGCGACCGCGCCATTACTGCCTTTCTCGAGACGCACGGCCTGACCCACATCCTCCGCGCCCACGAGGCCCACGTGGACGGTGTCGCCGTGGCCAAGAGCGCGCGGGTCGTGACGATTTTCTCGACCTCGAAAGACCACGCGCTCGGAGACGACGCCACGTGCGGCTGCGTGCTCGTGGACAAGGACCGCATCGCCGCGATCAATCGGTCCGCGGCCACGGGGCCGCTGACGCTGCGAAGGAGACGCAGCGTCACGAGTCTGCATCCACCGCGGCCGCTAACGACGAGAGTCGTGCCGCGTGGGGCATCGGCATCTGCTGCGAGAGCCCCGAGGGAAGAGGCAGAGGAAGCTCGTCGTCCAGCGGCGGTCGCTAACTCTTTCTCAGCGACGGCCACGTCGGCTCGCCGACGTGCCTCCCACCGTGACGCGCGTGCATCGACGACGCTGGCCCCGCCCCTGTCGTCTCCTGCGACCGCTTCCGCCCATGACGAATCCGACTCGACTGACGACGAGGCGCTGCCCGCGCGAGCGAACGGTCCCAGGAGTAGCACTGCTAGTAGTAGAGGTCGTGGCTTGCCAGGCGACGACAGCAACCAGTCGGAAGACTAACACACAGAGAAGGCATCACTTGTCTTTTGTTTGACAGGGGGTTATCTATGATAATGCAGACCATGCAAGGCAGCCAGGGACGGCGACGGGGGTGGCTTCTCGTTCGCTCTTCACTGGGTGGGTGGGTCCCGTACTTAGGCCGCCGGCTTCTTGGGCTCGAGCTTGAGCTGCTTGCGCACCTTCATCTTGAAGTCGCTGATCTCGCCTTCGTAGACGCGGATCTTCTGGTTCTCGACGAGCCAAATCTCCTTGGCGACCTGCGAGATGAGCCGCATGTCGTGCGAGACCAAGAGCATGCCGCCCTTGAAGTTGTTGATGGCGCGCGCCAGCGCGTCGATCGACTCCATGTCCAAGTGGTTCGTCGGCTCGTCCAGCAGCAGCATGTGCGCGTTCTGCTGGGCCATGTAGGCAAACACGACGCGGCTCTTTTGGCCGTCCGAGAGTTGGCCCATGATCTGCGTCTGCACCTCCCCGGAAATGCCGTACCGCCCCAAGTACGACCGCACGTCCTCGACCGACTTGCCCGGCAGTAGCGACCGGAAATAGTCGAGCGGGTTCATCGTGAGGTCGAGCACGTCCACAAAGTGCTGGCTAAAGCGCGCGACGCGGAGCTTCGTGTGGGGCCGCACGTTGCCCTCCACGGGCACAATGTCGTTCGTGATGAGCTTGAGCAGCGTCGTCTTGCCCGTGCCGTTGGCACCGACCAGCGCCACGCGCGAGTCGAGGTCCAGTCCCAACTCGACGCCCGTGTACAGCAGCGGCTGGCCCGGGTACCCAAACGCCACGTTCTGGAACATGAGCACGGGCGGCGGCAGTCGCTCCGGGTCGGGAAACTTGAAATCGCCCACCGCCTCGCTCTGCACCTTTTCCGTGAGCCCCTCGCGCACCATCTTGGCGAGCGTCTTTTCTTTGCTCTGCGCCTGCCGAGCGAGCTTGGCCGAGCCGTGGCCAAAGCGCGCAATGTACTCCTTCATGTGCTTGATCTGGTCCTGCTCCCACTGGTACTTTTTCATCTGGTTCTCTTCGCGCTCTTCTTTCGTTTTGACGTACGTGTCGTAGTTGCCCGTGTAGTACTCGAGCTTGTGCTGCGTGAGGTCGATAATGTTGGTGCACACTTCGTTCATGAACTCTTGCGAGTGCGAAATCATGAGCAAAATCTTTTTCCACTTGGACAGGTAGTCTTCGAGCCACACGACGGCCTCCATGTCCAAGTGGTTCGTCGGCTCGTCCAGCAGCAGCAGCGTCGGCTGGATAAACAGCGCGCGCGCCAGCGCAATGCGCATGCGCCAGCCGCCGCTAAAGTCGCGCGTCTTCTTCTGCATCATGGCGTCGGAAAACGTCAGGCCCGACAGGATCGCGCGCGCGCGCAGCTCGGCCGTGTCGGCGTCCATCTCTTCGAGCCGCTCGTAAATGTCCGTGAGCCGCTCCGAGATGGCCGCCGACGCGTCCTCGCTCAGCGACTCGTCGAGCATCTGCTCCGAGAGCTCGTCGGCCTCGGCCTGGAGCTTGTTGCGCTCCTCGTCAACGGCCAGCACGGCCTCGAGCGCCGTCATGTCGCTCGCTTCGATCTCGTGCTTGAGGTGGTAAATGTCGATCGAGTCGGGGATGGGCACGCCGCGCGCGCCCAGCACGTTCATAAAGGTCGACTTGCCCGAGCCGTTGCGACCAATGAGAGCGTAGCGCCGGCCGTAGTTGAGCGAGATGGTCGTGTCCTCGATGAGCTTCTTGCCGTGGAAGAGCAGCGAAAAGTTCTCCACGTTAATGTCCTTGAAGTTCTTGTGTACGGCGCGCACCGACTGCGAGCACGTCGTGATGATGCCTTCCTCGGCCAGGCGGTCGGCGAGCGACATGCTCTCGAGCGCCAGGTCCTTCTCGGCCTTCTTCTTCTCGTCGGCCGCGGCCTTGCGCTGATCCTTCTTGCTCACGCGCTCCTTCTTCTCCTTCTTCACGCGCGGCGCCATGGTGGTCGTATAGAGGGGGCAGGGGGGGGGGCGGAGGGGACGGCGATGGAGAGGAGGGATAGGATACTGCTTCGAGCGAGATGCGATTCTTCCGCTGACGCAGGCGAAAGGCGAGATGGGGGGAGTTGGGCCTCCCCACCAACCAAGGATCCAACCAGAAGCGACCTCTTCAATCCAATACCCTTTCTATTATCTAGGTGCTTAGTCTTGTCACATAGTAGTCACGCTAGATCTAATTATAATAGTGACATCGAATACCTGTACAAGGAACTGTAAATGAAATTGATTGGTGGATAATGGTCACATGGGTGCATCTGACCCCAAAACCAACCGGCAGAACCTGCAATTGGACACAGCGTTACAGTATAAGGGTGTTACAGTCCAACCGGGAGACCAAAGGCGTCCACGCGACGTGGCTCTTGGCGCTCGGGGACTCCCGACGGCGCCGCCGGCATCTCGTGGGTCGTGGTCGCGAGATACGACGGCGTAGCCTCGGCGTCCGCGGCTGCCGCTTCTTCTTCGGCCCATTCGTCCTCCAGTCCAAGGAGCTCAGCCTCGAGCTCGCTCTCGTCAATGTCGGTGCCGAGTCTGTATTCAATAGAAAGAACGAACTGTGAGTAGGGCACCCACAATTACATAAGCACAGCGAAGGCGCGGACCCGTAGGATCGACCCATGATCTCCTGGATCTCATTCATATCCTCCATCATATCGGCCAGATCGTCTTGCATGTCCTGTGGTGGAAACACCCTTCAGCACTTTATCCCATCGAGTGTTCTGTAGCACATTAACAGCGTCCGCACCTCCAGATCGTTCAGATCGATCTTTTTGGTCTCGACCTTGAGCTGCGCCGCCGCGCTCTTCATCGCCGACACGGTCGAGATCGTGTCTTTCGTTGATTCAATCGCAAACGTCGCCTAATAAACCCATCGCGTCAGGGCTGCTGCTACCTCAGACTCCAATGACTCATAAACCAGTCATACGGACCTGCTCCAAGTTGAACGACTGCGCCGCGAGGTTGTCGCGCTGCGCCTCGTACATCTTCTTGCGCTTGAGCACACCCATAGCGCGCTGCTTGAGTCCGTTGAGCGCCGGCCCTTTCGCCTTGGCCATCTGTAGTACACATCCCACCGTGAATGGGGTGCACTATCATATAGATGTCGCTCACGATTTTGGGGAGTTCACCTGCACGCGGAACTTGCGTAGCTCCTCGTCAAGTTTGGCGATCTGTCCAGTCGCAAGTCAGCAAAGGGTTCATCTTGTTTCCTTGGCTTCTTGCCGCGTCCAAACCTTCATGTCCAGATCCGTGACGCGCCCATCGACCTTGGCGTTGACGTCGCCAATGTTGACGGCCGGAACCTCCGGTTTCTTGCGTCCGAATATCCGATTCATGCGCGCGATCGCTGGTGATCTCTTTCTCGTGAGCTTCTCGCTTTTCTTCTTTGAGGCTCACACCTGGATTGCGGAATGATGGTGAGGTGGGTGCGTAATAAATCAGAGTAACCGGTAATTTACCGCAGCAGAGATATCATAAAACACGCTACATAAAATGTGTACGGTTCCCTAAACATGGTGTAACCGTCCGTAACCCAGGGCTCAGTCGGAGCTATTGGATGCTCGCCGCAGCATGCCGTAGATGCCGCCGTGCTGAAGCTTCGCAATGGACAGTGGAGACGCCTTCTATCGCCACCTAAGATTCGTCAGTCAGACTTTGGCGCGGCATGGGTACAATTCTTTGATCATGGGCCCACCTTGCTGACGGAGAAAGCCCCAGGTGATACTGTGCACCAGCAGTAATAGTATCGTTCACTCGACGGCCCCCACGCTTCAAAAGACAACACAACAGACGCACCTTCGGGTCCGAGCGGACTACGTTTCTCGCACACGAGCGTGGGTTCGTGTTCAAGTGGTTTGTTCTTGAGCAGCAGTGAGTAGATGCCGCCATGGCGAGCCTTGGGCTTCATCTCGGTCTTTCCATGAGACAGATTCGGAGACCGTCCGCTCCCGTAAGCTGTCCGTCGATTGGCTGTGGATGGGCTCGAGCGCACACTTGTCTTCGAGCGCACAGTAGCTGACACAGCTGAATCTGCTGTGGATTCTTCAGCAACGCTGTCGTCCTGTTCGTCCAGTTCGATAAAAATCTCGCTTTCGGTTCCCCACAGCGAATGGCTCTGTGGACTCTCAGGAAGGGCTACGGGCGACGCCAGATCCAGCTCATTGCCGTGGGCCGAGTGTGTGGGCGACACTTGGAAAGGCATCATGTGCTGCGTGGGCGACGTCAGATCAACAGCCTCTTGAACCATTGTCTGGTTATGACCTATGAGGATAAAATCAAGTTCGACTAATGGATTGACTCGATCGCAGCAGCCAGCGTTTCTCTCTGTACCTGAGTACTCGTTCAAACCCACTGCCGCTGGCACTGAAAGCCGCTTAGCATGGTCCTGATATTCTTCTTTGGTCTCTGTATCGGAATCTTTATCATTGTCATCTTCTTCCCATTGCTGCGTCGTGCCGTGCGGGCTGAGCAGTGCCTGAAGTGTGAAATGTAGCCATGTCATAATAAGAGTGAGATACATGAAATGGGGACAATGTTGCTCGCTGATCACACACCAGCAATTCCAGCGACACACCGGCATAGTCTTCAATGACATGCTGATTGTCCTCGTGACTTCTGGTCTGTTCAGGGGCAGGATCCAACGTCATAAACCGGACGAGCGGAGGGCACCGCTCCGGTAGACGCAGAGTGCGCGTCGGTGGGGTCTCGTTCTGGTTCGCACTTGCGCCGCCGCGATTACCACCACCTCGACGGGCACTCAATGCATTGCTGTGGTGCTTGGTCATGCTCTCAGATGGAAGTGGCGGGCACCACGGACGAACGGAGACCTGGTGGTTCACTTTCTTCTCCTTCCACGAAACGTCACAAAAGCCTTTATCAGACTCAGATGAATCAGATCTCGCGTCAGATGCCGTCATCTTGAGGTCGCGCTGGAGATCGCGAAACGATGGGGCTGCTGAGCATTCTCAAGAAGGTCAAGGAGAAGGAGAAGGAGCTGCGCGTGCTCATGCTGTGCGAACGCTAGAAGGAGATAGCGTATGGTTGTGGGGGCGTTGCTGACGCTTGTTTATTGCGAAAGAGGGCTCGACAATGCCGGCAAGACGACCATCCTGAAAAAGTTTATGGGCCAGGACATCACCGAGATCTCCCCGACGCTGGGTTTTGATATCCAAACGCTCGAATTCAAAGAGTGCGGAGTTGAGGCGCACGCACAGTCGTATGATAGTGGAAGCTGTGAACGTGGTCTCATTCGTGTGTGATAGGTTCAAGCTCAACGTGTGGGACGTCGGCGGCCAGCAGACCATCCGCTCGTACTGGCGAAACTACTTTGAACAGGTACGCTGCTCCGCCGCCGTTGGTCTCAGTCTCGTGTTTTAATGTGGGCTCTTTCCTGTCGGGACAGACCGACGGCATTGTGTGGGTTGTGGACAGCGCCGACCGCCGGCGATTAGAGGACTGCCGGCTCGAGCTGCGCAAGCTACTCGCCCAAGAGGTACTCACTGCTTTGTACGGCGCCGCTGTGGTATACTCTGACATCCTGCGCCTCTGTCTAGAAACTCGCGGGCGCGACACTGCTCATCTTCGCCAACAAGCAGGACCTCCCGGGGGCCCTCACAGCGGCCGAGATCGCGGACGCTTTGGACCTGCGCTCGGAACAGTTCTCCACGCGCCACTGGAGCATCCTCAGTTGCAGCGCGTTCACGGGCGATGGACTCATGGACGGCGTCGACTGGCTCGTGGCAGACATCGCTAGCCGTATTTTCCTCATGGAGTAGCGAATGTAGTGGAATAGCACGTGCCGTCATTTACCCCCATGGGGCACAATTCTATTCCCGTGTGGAGCTGGTCATCCTGAGATGAATGCCCGCAATGCCGAGCTCGCGGCGGCGCTCGTGCCGGCCACGTACGTACAGCAGGGCGTCGACGCGATCCGCAACCGAGAGGCCCTGTTGACGACACTGCTCTCGCAGCGTCGCGTGCCCGACGAGCCGTGGAATGAGCTCAGCATTGAGCTGCTGCTGCAGCAGCTCGCAGCCATGGACAGCAACAACTTCCGTACCAACATTGGCGCCGGCGAGCGCGAGGCCCGTGTCTTTTCGCCGCTCGTGGCCAAGCGCCACTTCTTCCTCTGCCACGGCGTTGGCCGCTCCGGTGACGTCGCGGCCGTGCAGCCCAAGGCCGCCGGCTCGTCGTTGCTTGTGCAGCTCAGCAACGCACTCGCGCGGGACATTTTACGGGACGCCGGCCTGCGACTCACGGCGGCCGCGGTCGTGCTGCCCGTGGCCACGGGCATGTCGCTCACGCTCGTGCTGCTGGCGCTCAAGGCTCGAAAGCCAGAGGCGACGTACGTCGTCTGGCCGCGGATCGACCAAAAGTCGTGTCTCAAGTCGATCCTCTCGGCCGGGCTCACGCCGCTGGTCGTCGAGAACGTGCTCGAAGAGAGCGGCCAGCTACGCACCGACGTGGACGCCGTCCAGCGGCTATTTGACCAGCACGGCTGCGCAAGCGTGCTGGCAGTCATGACCACGACGAGCTGCTTTGCGCCGCGCGCCATGGACCGGCTCGTCGAGATCGCGACGCTCTGTCGCGACTATGACGTCGCCCACGTCGTCAACAACGCCTACGGCGTGCAGTCGTCCAAGTGCATGCACGCCGTGAACGAGGCCACTCGACTCGCACGAGTCGACGCAGTCGTGCAGAGTCTCGACAAGAACTTTTTGATGCCCGTCGGCGGCGCCATTGTGAGCTCGTCGATGAAAGAGCTGGTCCACCAAGTCGCACAGGTGTACCCGGGGCGCGCGAGCAATTCGCCGAGCGTCGACTTCTTCATTACGATGCTGCACATGGGGCGCACGGCCTACCAGAAACTGCTTCGCGATCGGAAAGACCTGGCGGTGTATCTCAAGGCGCAACTCCAGCAGGTCGCGAACGAGTGCGGCGAGCGCGTCATCGAATCGCTGCAGAATGAGGTGCGATCAATATCGTGAGTCTCTTGTTTGGGTGGAGGCCATGGAATGCTCACGTGTTTCATTTGCAGATCTCCTTCGCCATGACGCTCACGACCTTTGCCTCTTCCGCCTCCGACGCCGCGACCCGCGCGCGGGAGCTCACGTTCTTTGGCGCCATGCTCTTTGCGCGCGGTGTCTCGGGCACGCGCGTGGTCTCGTGTCTCGACACGAAAACCATCGGCGGACTCGCGTTCGAGTCGTACGGCGCACACTACAGCAACTACCCACAGCCGTACATCACGTTTGCGTGTGCCGTCGGCATGACCCGCGACGAGATTGACCAGCTCACCAAGAAGCTCCGCACGACCATCGCCGAGTGGCGCAAGCAGCATCCGCAGTCACCGCCGCCGCAGTAAGGACCTGGTGTGAAGAGAAAACTAAAGTCTATTGGGGCTTTTCAACCACAGTCCATCTTGTGCTGCCACGACGTCACGAGCGGCCTACCTACCTATGTTCATTCTTCCCATGGTTCAGTGCTTCTTGATCGCGCCACCGTTTGCCTTAGCGTTCTTCTTCTTCTTGCCGGTAGCAGATTCTTCCTTGATCGCAAGCTCGTTGAGCAGTTCCTGGGCGATCGCATCAGCGGCTGCCGCGGCGTCCACTTCTTTTCGGCCCTTAGCGCCCTCGACGGCGCGCTCCGTGAAGCGCTCGATAAACTTGGCGGCCTCCTGCACGCGCGGGTCGTTGTCGCCAAATGCGTCTTGGAGCAGCGCGTGCACACGCTTCTCGTAGAGCAGCGCGTCGCGGAATCCACCGACAAGAGAACACGCGAGCGCCATTTGGTGGAGCGTGTTAGCGGCCTGCACGCGATCAAACTCGCCGCGCTGCAGCGACTCGCGGTAGCACAGCAGCGCGAGTGGCACCTGGCCAATGTCCTGGCACATGGAGCCCATGCGCAAGTACAGCGACGACACTTCGGGATAGTGCGGGCCTCCGCAAAGCTCGAGCAAGTAGACCGCACGGCGCAAGTGGAACACGGCGAGGTCCGTCTGCGAGTTGGTGTGCAAAAACAACGCCAAGTTCGCGTGTGCAAACGCCGTATCGTGGTAGTCGATCCCCTGCAGCTGCGTGTACAGCGCGAGCGCGCGCTGCTGCTGCACGATCGCGCCGGCCACGTCACCGGCGTGGTACAGTACCGTTGCGATCGACGAACTGCAGAGCGCGGCGTCCTCGTGGGCACCACCCACAACATGGTAGAGCAGCGTCGAGGCTTCCTGCAGTAGATCGTACGCACTCGCCAAGGAACCACCACTGAGGTGGAGCCGCCCACGCTCCAGCAACTGCTTGGCGTGGGCCAGCGGGTGCGCCGGCAGAGAGTGCTTGACGACCGGCACGACACCCGTGATGTCCTCGAGCTTGAATGGCGCCGCCGAGGCAAAATCGTACGTCTTGCTGGCGACGCGCAGGCCGAGGCGCTGGCAGAGACGGCGCAGCAAAACAATTTTTTGCACGCGCTTGAACTTGGCCGTCGCGCTCTCATCCTCGTCATCCTCCGTGGAAGCTTCCGTGTACGGATGCCACAGCGCGAGTGTGTAGGCAAAGCGCTGCTGGATCTGAGTCGTGATGCGTTGCCACACCGCCACACCATCCAGTCCATTCTCGTCCGCGTTGTCAGCACGTGCAACAACCGCCGGCTTGGCGGTCTTCTTCTTGTTCTTCTTGGCAGTCTTCTTGTTTGGGTTCGTGTCACTCAGACCCGCGGTCTTGGCCACCGCCGCGGCCGAGATCTCGTCCGCCGCGTCCACTTCTTCCCATCCACCAAAGATCGCATTCAGCAACTGCACGAGTGCGTCGCCAGGGGCAGCGCGGACGACCGTATCGGCGTTCAGCAAATCGGCAACGATATGCTTGACTGCACGAGCGATCATCTCGACCTCGAGCAGCTCCAAAATGTACTTGGAGATACCACCAAATGACTCCAGTTTCTTCACGAGAGCGGCCATGCGACCCAAGTAGCGCATGTTGATACCGCACGAGTGCATGAGCTCGCTGAGTGCGTAGCCATCGGCAGGCGAGATCGCACCACGACGAATATCCGCCACAAACGATGGGATGACAACATTCTGCAAGTAGTCAGCGGCATCACGGGCAGCGGCTTCGTCGGCCTTGGCTTCGTCGGCGTCCGTCGACGAGGCGTACTTCATGAACACATTTGGGCTCAGACGCACACTAGGGACTGGTTCCTCAGCTTCTTGGGCACCGTCATCCTTCTTGTCAGCCTCGCCGGCAGCGATCGCCTCCGTCGATTCGGCATCTCCACCTTGCTTCTTGTTCGCCTCAACAGCGTTGGCGCTGGCACGCTCTTCGCGACGAGCCTTGCGAATCTGGTTTTGCTTCCACAGCGCGTAAAGTTTCACCAGCTCAGGTCGAAGCACCGCCACGTAGCCTTCGTCCTGGCGATTGAACCGCAAGCCGGTGCCGTTTGCGACAGCTTCCTGTTCTGGGGTAGCCTGAGGATCGCGCTCCGCGTAGTAGGTAGCATCCTTGGGCGTGATGCGCACCAGATCCAGCACATACATGCGTCCATCCGCACCGAGAATACCCTTGGCTTCCACTGGTCCGCACAGCTTGACGACTGCAGTAGTCGCTTCACCTCCGTTCACACCGCTAGCGCTATCAGCATCGGGTGTAGCGTCTTCTTCGTTCTCATCCTTGCCAAGCGGCTGGATGCTGCGCTCCGCAATGTGAAGTTTCTCGGCCGCCTGCTGCATGAGGGCGTGCATCTTTTCATTCGACGCGATCGTCTTGCCGCCGTCCACCGAGCCATACACAAGCTTGGATGACGCTTCACCCTGCAGGATTCCAGGAATGACGCTCTGGGCGATCACGCGCATACCGAGGTAGTCCACAACAGTGGTGGCGAGAGTGTGCAGGCCGGGGACATCGGCGCCGTTGAAGGCCTTGACGCCCTGCAAGTCGCGGTTCGCTGACGAAAACGCAGCTTCTTCGGTGGAAATGTCCTTGGCACCGGGTTTCCCGTCCACTGAGAGCGAGAAGAAGATGTTGTTGAACACGTACACATGCGAATTGGCTTCGTCCATCGGGTTGATCGGTGGGATGTGGCCCTCGACAATGGCAACGGCGCACTGCGTCGCCGCTTCCACAAACTCGTTGACGATCTTGTACATCACGCGGCTTCGCACTATTTGGTCCCGCACCGTTTCGGCCGGGAGGTCGCGGCAGCACTGGTACTCTTCGTTCCAGTCGCGCAAGACGCCACGCTCTTCCACGCCAAACGTTGCGCACAGCTCGTCCTCGGCGCGGTTCAGGTTGTATTCGTGCTTGGTCACAGTGGGCAGCGTCGGCGTGTTCCACGGCAGCTTGCCGCTGACCTGGTTGCCGGCTGCGACCATCCACTCAATCGAGACGGGCCCTTGCTTGGCCAGCACGGCCGCCTTGCTCAACAGCGATTCGTACGAAGTCTTGAACTTGGACGACGCCTGAAGCAGCACGTCCACCAACAAGTTCTCCGTCGTGGCATCCGCTCGCGGCTGCGGATCGAACTTGGCGGGCGTCGAGCGGTTCACGTAGAAGCCGTTGACGTGGGCCGTCACGTTGTACACTACATTGTCCTCCGTCGTGACCTCCAGGTACATCAAATCGCCCGCGAGCTTGCGCGGTCCGGGTGGCGGGTTGTACCCCGAGAACACGATGCTCTTGATACACTGCGGCAGCTTGGCCGACTCAAGCGAAAAGTCGGTGTTGCTCTCGTCGCCGCTGCTGACTTCGTTGACCGCCGTGGGGGATTTGGCGCCGCTCTTCTTCTTGCCCTTGTTCTTTTTCGAGGGTGTGGTCTTGGTGTCCTTGGTGGGCTCGTCCGACGATCGCTTGGAAGCCGACGGCTTGGGTGCCATCGCGTAGAAGGCACCGAGATCCGTCACGACCGGCACCTCGACACCCTCCAAGTTCTTGTGGATGTCGCGCAGTTTCTGGAGCTGCTTTTCGTTGAATTCCTTCTGGGCCTTTTCATCCAGTTCGCCGTTGGCGCTCGCCTTGGCGGTAGCCGCCTCAGCCTTCGCAAGCTTGTCGGCCGTGGCTGCAGCCTCGGCATCGATGCCCTGCGGGATCGGCGGGTTCATGAGCACTTCGCGGAAGCGGCGCACGTGGGCGCGCACCTTACGCGCGTCGTACTTTTCCAGCACCATGCGCAGTGTCACGCCGTCCGTCACGGCCTCGTACTCGCCAAGCTCGACAAAGTCATTGAGCGGGACCCACTCGCCTTCGGCGTCGGGCTTGGGTGCTTCCAGGCGGTAGCACGTGTGGCATGCGAGTGCCGGGTACTCGGCCAGCAGCTGCCGCAGCGAGAGCACCGTGTCGGCGGCGCTGACGCCGTCAAGTCGCACGGGCGCAAGCGTGGCCACGGGCGGCTGCACGAAGATGCCAAAGACCACGTCCTCCAGCGCGACGGGCTCTGTCGCCGTTGGTGGCGCGGCAGCAGTCGGAGAGAGAGGAGTCGCTTCGCCCATGGGGAGAAAGAGAGAGGCAGAGAGAGAAGCAGGAGACGTCGATCAATGGATCTCACGGCGGAAGACTTGGAATGCACGGTGTCCATGGGACAAGCGATTGCGCTCCACAGGAAACGTAGGGCAAGCAGAGTGATGGTCCCTTCCAACCAACCAAAGGTGCTCTTTAGGACCAGTACGGGCAGAGCAATAACAGTGGGGGTTTTGAGTCCAAATCAAAGTTAGTGTGAGTTTGGTAGTGGTTGAATAGCGTCCTTGTGTTGCGAGTAATGGCGGACTTGGCCATTTGGCCAACCAGGGTGAAGGCAGCTGCATCATCACTCGAGAATCGAGTGTGAGAGGTTATTCGTTCGTGCAACGTTGAAGTGGCGAGGCGATCCTGGGCCCCACGATTGCGCGTCTATGGAGACAGCGGAACAGACGGACACAAGCATCAATGCACTCTTCGCCCTGTGAAATGGAACTCACAAGCACACAGGCTCTCTTTTAGTGAAAGTGAGGTGCCACAGAACCATTTCCACACAGCATTGGTCTATATGTCGACCAGCATGGGGACGCTCAACTGCGGCAACTTCACACCACACAAATTGTCGACGAACCACAAACTCTAGCCTCTCATAACGTATATCCTACTGTAGATTATGGACAATTTGACCTCTGTAAATAAATAAGGTTCCTCGAAGGTCGTTCGAATGTCGCTCGTATCTTGCTTGTCAGCCATCATCATCGCCACTCTTCAACCCGCGTGGAGCTCCTCGATGCTCCGTCGCCTCCACACGCTTGGCGCGCACCTCGCTGCATCCTCCACTACGCCTTCCGTGCAGTCCGCTGTCCGCTTCTCTGCCGCTGGTCGCGTCGCTCGCATGTCTTCAGGCAGCGGAAGCGACGAACGCGCGCGCGCCGACGAGGCCGCCACGCAGCGTCGTGACGACGGCGCGCCCACGATCTTCGACAAGATTCTCGACCGTTCGATCCCAGCCAAGATCATCTACGAAGACGATCAGTGTCTCGCTTTCCACGACGTGAACCCACAGGCGCCAGTCCACTTTCTCGTCATCCCGAAGCACCGCGACGGACTCACACAGCTCTCCAAGGCCGAGCCGCGCCACAAGGAAGTGTTGGGCCACCTGATGTTTGTCGCGCAAGAAGTCGCTGCGAAGGAGAATCTGGACAGCGGCTTTCGCGTCGTCATTAATGACGGCCGTGATGGCTGCCAGTCGGTGTTCCACCTCCACCTCCACGTCCTGGGCGGTCGCACGCTCGGCTGGCCACCCGGATAAGTGAGTGAGTGGGCTGAACCCATGGCCTTTCATTTTGTGTGGTGGGTGACTATGAGAAAGCCAATCAATCCTTTTGAGTATTTGGAGCGGTTGTGAATACGCAGAGTCTATGACGTTGGACAAATCTACCCACGACCTTCAATCTCCGTGAAGAACTGGACCACAAACTGCTCCATGAACGCGTGGCGTTCCTCGGCGATGCGCTTGCCGGCCGCGGTCTTCATCATGCCCTTGAGCTTGAAGAGCTTTTCGTAAAAGTGGTTGATGGTCGGCGCCTCCCGGCTCTTGTCCATGTACTGGGCCTGGCTCACTTCTTCCAGGAGCGGCACCTCGGGGTCGTACAGCGGCCGTTTCTTGTGGCCGCCGTACGTGAAGCAGCGCGCGATGCCCACGGCGCCGATCGCATCCAGTCGGTCAGCGTCCTGCACGCAGCCAAACTCGATCGAAATTGCGGCACCGCTGCCCGCCAGCTCTTCCTTGAATCCCATGCGGTTGATGATGTCCATCACACGTGCGACCTTGTCATCGGGAACTTGCTGCGAGCGAAGGAAAACCTCGGCGCGCTTGGTCTCAACGTTCTCCGTCTGGTACTTCCAGTCGTCAATGTCGTGGAGCAGCGCAGCAAGATCCACAATCTCCAGGGACTCGGCGCTCACGTTCTGTGTACAGGGACGGAAAGGTCAGTGCTGTACAATAGGCAGAGAGCATAATGGCGAGACCCACCTCTTCCTTCGCGAGCGTGCGGGCTAGCGTCCAGACACGTTCGATGTGGCGCCAGTCGTGGGACGCGTCGTTGGACTGCAGCTGGCTCTTCACAAACTCGGCGGTCTGCTGGACGAGCGGCGAGAGCGTCGAGGTGGTCGTGGCGATCGAGAAGGACGTCGGCGGGGCCATTGGGTCTTTGAGTCGTTGGGTTCCAATGTGAGAATGTGAGAATTCGTCGAGAACGCAACCGTCGGCTACGCCACCTTCAGACCACGAAAGCAGAATGCTATTTACAGGTAGCACTCGGACCACGTGGCCTTCCTCTGCCAGTCAACGCAGTCGGCAACACGCGCGGTCGGTGGACGACTCGTCGCGAAAATGGCGCGAAGAGATACCTGAGTCTGGTCCTGATCCTATCTGAGTATTTCTGCGACGTGTGCGAAGACAATCCACCAGTCAAAAACAGCAAGTTTTCATTCATCATCGACGCTCCCGTTATCATCGTCTTCATCCTCCTCCTCATCCCCATCCTCATCGTCACCACCCTCCTCCTCCTCCTCCTCGCCCTCCTCCTCGCCCTCCTCCTCTTCGACTTCCTCCCCTGCCACAAGCACCGCCACGTTCTCTTTTGAAAACTCGACCTGGAAACTCGACGCTTCAGGCGTCTTGCGTACGATCTCCTGTAGCTTCTCCACAGGCACGGGCAGCGTCAGCGTCATCTTCCGGTTCGCTTCTACGAACGACAGATCGAGCGTCGTGATGGCGGTCGCGGCGTCTGCCCGCACGACATGGATCGCATCCCCAGCAGTATGCGTTCTCTGCGCCTCTTGCAGATTAAACTTGATGCCACTCGTCTCGGGGCATGCGAGGCTTGCGAGACTCTCTTCCGGAAACGGATCACTCTCGATGGGCTTGTGGTTCAGCCATACATTGACGAGAAACGTGACACGGCGGCCGTTCTGGATGGCGGTGTCGTCTCGCTTTCGCTTCTCACCAGTCGACCCGGCCTCCGTCGTGTCGGTGGCCGTAAATGCGGTTGCCAAGTCGCCTGGTGCCCCGTGGAGAAGACGCCCGTCAAAGCTTATGTGCTTGCCCAGCACGGGCCGCGACACGTATGCCGTTGTGATCTCGCCGGCGCCACAGTCGTCGCTGCCCGTCTGCACGGGACTCACCTTGTCCAGCACGACCGTGGGTCCACCAATGTCACTGAGGTACGTCACGGTGCCCACGTGCGGGTGCAAGTTCACGTGGTACTGGTCCTCCAACCCATAGTCGCGGTCCCAGTGGAACGCGACGTCGTCGACGGTCTCCCCAGCGTCCAGTACCAGGGTCCACCACTCGGCGCCAGACTTGAGCGGGTTGTACTCCTCCACGTCCCGCGTGTGGAAGTCAAACACCTCACGCGCCATGCGCTCCAGCACACAGCGCGGCTCCATATTCGCCGGCAGGAAGAACGTCGTGCCTGTGCTGTACTCGGCGTTCTCAATCGCGCGCGCCGTGAACGCCGTCTCGCAGTCCTGCACGAGCTGCACGTAGCTCTTGTCGTCCAGGATGCGCAGCGCGCCGTGCAGCGAGCGAAAGCTGTAGTCCAGCGAGCCTTTCACGCCGTGTGGACGCCCAAAGTTGTCAATGTCGAGCTGCAGTGGCTCGGCGTCGTCGTCGTCGTCATCATCATCGTCGCCTTCGTCTTCGTCGCTTCCTTCGTCTTCGTCGCTTCCTTCCTCTTCCTCATCGTCAGCCAACTCGTGCTTTTGCTGCTTCTTCCCATTTCCATTCACGACTGCCGCTGGAGCCTTCGCCTTGCCCTGTCCGTTGGCCGCCGCCGCCGCTTGCATCTTGCCTCCGCCCATATTCACTCGGATATGTCCCTCCCCGCCACCAGTCACACCGTATCAGACATATCAGATTCTGAGTATACGGAGTCCAGCGGTTGAAGTTATCTGCGTCGTTTCACGCCCCGGGTGCCAGTCTCCGCTGCAGACCCTCTCTTAACGTCTCTACGCCCACCATGAGCAGCAGCAGCACGCGTGGGTCCAGGTCCAGCACCAGCGCGTCATTCGCCTCTACAGGCGATGCCAAGTCCTCCTCCAAGCCGCGTAAGATCGCAGCGCGTGCCGATGACTTGGACGCGTACACGGAAAAGCTCTACGACGAAGACGTCGAGTCCAAGCTCGAGGGCGCCAAGATGATCTTGCAGCTCGCCGAGTTTGCGGGGCACACGGAGATGCTGATCCAGAACGAGTCGCTCATGGTGTGTACGAGACACGGTCCATGGAACGGCGGTATCTGCTGACCCCTCTCTCTCTCTGTATCAGTCACTGCTTTCGCGTGTGCTCAACGACGAGTACAAGAAGAACTACGACTTTTCGCTCACCATGATGCGCATCTTTTGGTGCTTTTCCAACTTCCTGCAGCTCCACCCCGTGCTCGCCAACTACCGCATCGGCGCCGTCACGCTCAAGATTGTCGAGTTTGAGATCAAGCGCCACGAGCTGCGCGTCCAAGAAGAGCAGTCGCTCGATGCCATCGCGGGCAGCGACAAGCTCGAGCGCGAAAAGAAGAGAAACAAGAAGCGCATGAAAAAGCAGGATCAACTGCTCTACGTGTGCTTCAGCGTGCTGCTCAACCTGGCCGAGGACATCCACACGGAGCGCAAGATGGTCAAGCGCAAGATCGTCGCGCTGTTGGCCAAGGTACACAGTAGAAATGGACAGAGATAGCTGCGCCTGGAGCTGACGGTCGCCTTACCTGTACTTGACAATTGTATAGATGCTGGATCGCATGGACCCCGACCTCGTGATCCTCACGATCTCGTTCTTGAAAAAGCTCAGTATCTTTGAAGAAAACAAAGACGCCATGACGGACCTCGCCGTCATCGAAAAGCTCATCCGCTACGTTCGCTCCAACCACGACAAGACCATCCAGGTGCGTTGACATGGCTGTACTGCCTTTTACGCCGAGAGTGACCTATCACGTGTACATGGACTGAGCGTAGATGGCGTTGAAACTGCTCTTTAACCTCTCGTTCGACCCGACGCTCCGCGAAGTGCTCGTGAAAAACAGCCTGATCCCCAAGCTCGTGGAGCTGCTCAAGAAGCCGCCGTTCCGCGCCCTGTCGCTGCGCATTCTCTACCACTTGAGCATGGACGACCGGTGCAAGTCCATGTTTACGTACACCGAGGCCATCCCCATCGTCATGCAGCTCGTGGTGCGTGCCCCACACGTTTCCTTATTGTCTATTGGTGTTCGTTTCTCACGCTCCGATCTCGTAGATCAACTTTCCGCAAAACATTGTGGCCAAGGAGCTCGCCGCATTGGCCGTCAACCTGAGCCACAACGCTCGCAACGCTGAGCTCATGTGCCAGAACCGCGGGCTCGAGGCCCTCACGACCCGTGTGTTCCGGACCCGCGACACGCTGCTCATGAAGGTCGTTCGGAACCTCTCGCTCTGGACCTACACGCTCCAGGAAGACCTCGTGAGCGACAAGCTGTACAAGCACCGCGGCATGTGGGCGCCCTTTGTAATTCCGATGCTCGAGCTGCTGCGAAGCACCGACAACCACGACTTTGCCATCGAAGTGCTGGGTACGCTCGCGAACCTCACACCCAACGACTTGCCCACCAAGGCATCGTGGGACAAGCTCGTCGCGGACCACAACCTCGTCCCGTTTCTCAGCAAGCTGCTCGTGCCGGGCTTCTCACAGGACGACATGGTGCTCGAGGTCGTGCTGTTCGTGGGGGCACTCGCGCTCGAGCCAAAGTGTGCCCCGCTGCTCGCGACCTCTCGCCTGCTGCGTACGTTCCACGCCTTGTTCCAGGAAAAGCAGCACGACAATGAACTCACGCTGCAACTGCTGTACGCCTTCTACCGACTACTGCGCCACCGCGAGACCTTCGATGAGATCATCTATGGCGTCGGCTTTGTGCCCGACCTGCTGCTCGCGGCCGACGCGGCCAACATTGAAGTGCGGCGCATGTGCGACGTCGTCATGGACCTCATCTTGGACCACGACATTGGCAACGGCACCATGGGCGAGTGTGGACGGCTCATCCGCCAGCGGCGGTTCGAGATCCACAACGCCGAGTACTTGGAGATGCTCCATGACGAGTCACGCGTGGCGGCAGCACGAAGCCGACAGACAGGAGGCGACTATGATAGGTACGCAAAGCGGACTGACGAGGACGATGGCGACGAGGAAGAGGACGACGAGTAGCAAGACGGAAGAAGAAACGGACAAGACGGAAGAAGAAACGGATAAAGTTCCATTGTGCCATCATATAAAGAAGAACCATACGCACTATTGTCCGTATCGTCCACGCTCACTGGGGCGACCGACGGCGCACGACGTATCCATAGACGGCCTTGAAATCGTCAATCTCGCTGGGCATGGCCTTGCGTGACCAGTACAAATTGTTGGTACTGTTCACGGACGCGCCCGGCGGGAACACGTAGACGTCAAAGTCCATGTTCTCGACAATCTCGAGCTTGAGCACAAAGGCGCGGTACTTGTTCTTGTGGCCATACTCGGCCACGTGGTTGACAAACTTGCCGTTCCCGTAGGTTGCCTCGAGGCGGAAATAGTAGCGATCGGGATCGCTCGCCGAGCCAAAGTCGCGTTCAAAGATGTGCATTTGCACGCGGTCGTACTGCCGCAGCGTCAGGCGCTCGGGCAGTCCAAAGGCAACCGGTGGGATCCGCCCACGGACCGCCCAGCGCGCGTCGGCGTGGTACTCTTTCCGCGTCTTTCGGTTTCCAAGATCCTGCAAGTCGACCGTGCACCGGATGTGGGCATCAGGCATGGGCGCGAACCGGTGGTCGGGTTCATCGAGCGGCGTCGGGTCCAGCCCCTTGTCGATCAAATCAATCATGAACCGCAGTGCACGGGCCGTTGCGATCGTGTGAGCGTCACTTTCCATAGCATCGCTCACGCGGTAGACAACATGGTCGCCAAAGTACACGACACAGTGAACGTCCGAGGCCATCTTGGTTTCGAACACTCGGTTGTGTGGGTGGACCGCGGGTGGGGGCTCGGTGCGCGTGTCAATCTTGGTGATGTTGGCCAGCCGCAGCTTGTTGAATGTGTCCATGGGATCGTTGTTGGACAGCTCTTTCGTGTGGTAGAAGTGGATGAGCTCGGTCCATACTTGGCGAGTCTTGTCGAGTTCTCGTAAGATGCCATTCACGGCCTTGTCGCACGCGTCCGGCTTGGACGACGCCGTCGCCTTGCAGTGGATCACGTCGTTGACCGACGCAAACACGTTGAACGTGTCTCCTCGCAGGAGCTCCAGTCGGATACTGGCCTTGACGTTGGGCACGAGCATTACATCGTAGCAGCCTCGATACTTGAGCGCTCCACGGATCTGACTAATGCCCGTGCACAGCACGTCCTCCGGGGTAAACAGACTTCGAAGCACGGCACGAAACCGCGCGTCGTCGCCACTGCCAGCCTCCGACTCGATCGGGTAGCGATCTCTCAGAATCGCAGCGACACGAGATCGCACGCTGCCTCCATTTGGATCCAACGCCTTAGTCGCTGTGGCCATAACTTTCGACTGCGGATGCCAGTCGTCGTCGTCACTGTCGGCCGCGCCGCCATTGTAATAGTCGTCATCGTCATCACCGGAGTCGTCACTACACGCGATCATATTGGAGACTTTCTTGGGCGGTGCAGGCGCTGGCGCTAGCTTGCTCGCTGCCACAGAGGAGGCGGAGGAGATCGGCCTCGTTGGGTCTGTCACCGCCTCGAGTCGAGTCTTCTTGATCCATTCGAGCAGGTCCCGGAATTCTTCTCCTGCTCCGCGTTTGGCCATCTTCATATTGAGACATAGGCGCCGCACGACCACGTGCGTTCGAACCGTGATCCTATACTCAGCTGACGATCCGACATTGATTTCCTGATCCTTGGTGAACGTATTCACGGACCGGTCTTTCCTCGTTTCGTTTCCAGCACTCAAGCTAGCGTCGGCTTGGTTCCCACGCTGAAGGAACTTGCGTTCCATGATGCGAATATACGTGTCGATCAGTTGGCTCCAGTCGGCGTACAAATAGTCCAGCCATTCCTTCGTCTTTTGCGTGACGAAGTTGGCCGCGGCATCGAGCGACGCGTTCGAGTTGGTGAAGAAGAGGTTCCCGTCCATCCCTAGAAGCGTGCACACGTACATGCCCGATTCGGGCAGTCGAGAGACTGTGCGAGTGACCTGAATACACAAGAAATTAGCACAGTCGACAGTGGCGTTTCACACACCATTGAATGAACTGACCTTGAGACGGTTCGTCCACTCGATCACCTGCTCGGGCACGTCCGGGTTCCAATCAAACTGCACACGAGCCTTGACGTCTTCTCGATTGCGGAAAACTGCCCGCAGCAATTCCTGGTATGTTTCGACCTGCTCTTTCAATAGGCGTTCCTTCTCGTTCGGGTCCACGGGCGCCCTCCGAGGTGCTTCTCCCTTGGAGTCGGTGAAAAATAGAGGCGGATTTCCTGGCGTTCCACGCGAATCAGTTTCAGTAGGAACACCATTTGGTGGTACTTCGATCTTGCGACGCACTGGTGCGGGCTGCCCAACGTCCGAGTAAGTCGTGTGATCAAACGGACGCTTTCTGTCATACCCGTTGTTGTGGTCGGTCCGGAAGCGGTTCTCTTGAAACTGCATGCTGTTGTCCGTATAGTGCGAGTCGTTATGGTACCGATCTCGCTCGAAATGATCTCGCTCAAAGTGGTGGTTTCCAGTGCCACGGGGCATCGGCTGGGGAGGAGGAGACGGAGGGAGAGGTGGGTCCTGAGGCGGATGCACAATTTTGTTCCGCATCGCCACAAGTTCACTCAGGAATGCTGCGGCACTGCGCAGCGCGCGGTCTCTAGCGGTATTGACCGAGTCGGCGTACACCGTGGCAATTTCAATGCTGTCAATCCACGCATCGCCGCGATGGTCCTCAATTGTCCTGCCATCATGGCCACGCCGATATAATACCTGATGGGCGATATTCTATACACACACGAAATATTAGTACCAAACAGGCTGGAGCTATAGTCATAGTAATGCAGCTCACGTACTATTCTCTCGCGCACCAGTAGATCCATCGCATGGTGGTGCGCGCGGTGGTTGCTCACAGCCTGTGGGAACCCACACTCGTCGCGCAGCTGGTCCAGCAGTCTCCCCACCAGTCGACGACATTCCTGAAGCTCCTTCACAAGCTGGTGGAGCACATGCATGGTTGCCTCACGGTCGCTCGAGGCAACGTGTTGGAACTTCCAGTTGAGAACCCGCACTCGCGCTCGGAACTGAATGCCGCCACGCTGCGTCTTTGCCGTTAAAACGTCTCGATACAACTGCGAATTCACAAGATGCGACTTTAGAACCACACTTCTTACCACAGCTCACACAGGGTATTTCACTCACCTTGACGCCCGGTGCCAGCTCAAACTCGTTGCTCATCGTCGACAGCGACGTGGAATGCACCGCCGACTGGAGTTGCCGGATCATTTCTTCGAGGTGTTGACTCGGATCAAACAGCACCTTTAGAAATGTGCGGAAATCTTCCGTCGTGAACTTGACCGTCTCTAACGTCGGGGCAATAATGGTGGGTTTGAGTTCAGGCGGTGGTTGGCCAGAAGGCTCTTGTCGAGGGAGAGGAGGAGGAGGCCTCTTGTCCCCGTTAGCCGATACGTTTACGCCGAGGTCGCTCAATTTTTGAGTCACTTCATCTGCTGGATTTCCCGCCTTTGGAGGAACTGGTGCGGTTGGTGGAAGACTGGAGGCTGGCGTTGCCGGTGGGACACTGGTCGCCTCGCCTTCACTATCACGACTTGTTTGACCAGTCGTCGGCGAGGCTGTCGAGTCAACGAGGCCACCTGCTTGCTCCTCCAGTGACGCGGTGGTCTTGCTGACATCGGACGAGGCTGAAGCACTCTCTGTTGGCAACACTGTCCCAACAGCATTCAACTCTTTATATCCGTGCTTGGTTTTGACCAGTACGGGTCCTGTTGGGGCTGTGAGCGTGATCTCCTTGGCGTGCTGCTCGTACCGTCGCTGGCGGTCTTCTTGAAGCGACTTGGGGGCGAGCTGCTCGCTGGTCATATCGCACAGCACCTCAACACTGATGACGCCCGAGAGCACGTCATGCCGGAGCTGCTGGTTGCCACTATTTGCGATATTGCTGCGTAGCATCCGCGCATGCTGGACAAACTCCCTCTTGACACTGGCATTATCCATCAATGACGAGCGGAGCTTGGCCGTGTACATCACCACCAACCGTTCGGCGATGGATCGACTGCGGGTCGCAATCTCTGGCATCCACACGCCGTCGGACGAGAACCCCTCCACAAGTGATTCGATAAACTTGGTCAGCATCGCGTCGGCATTCGGCAGCCACTTCATCTCTTGCGCACGGAGAATGGGGCGCCAGCGCAGGTCAATATCCGCAGGTCGTGGCTGTGCAGGCGGCAGCGACGGGTTCACCATCACGGGAAGCACTGGCATCACCTCCGAGTCATCTTGGTCGTCCTTCTCCTCCTCCTCGATCTCAATATCGTCGTTAACCTCAAACACTGTGGGCTCCATCTCGGCGTCGGAATCCACGTGCACCACTTCCTCTGCACTGTCGTCCCCGTCGTACTTGTACTGAGTCTCAGCCATCATGGCAGCGTACCACTGCTGGAACTGGGCGGCGAACCGGAAGCGCTCATCGGCTTGCAATGCAGTTTGTAGCTCCTGCACCTTGTACACGCCAAAGCCCAACAGCTTCTTGTGACGCGTGAGCCGCTGCGTGACAACAGCCCGATTTCGACTCAGTAGCCGGTCATAGCTGGCCTTGAGATCGTCGTGGTTCTTTTGCAGTGTCTCCAGCACGCGCAGCACCGAGCCGTGGGTCACGTGCCGCGTCGGGTCCACTTGCACGCTCGCATCCAGGCGTAGAAAGCGAAGCGTGACAACACCCGTGGCGGTGCATGACGCGATGATCCGCTTGCGCACCTGAGCGAGTCCGGTCGACGGCGCGAGCATCAGATCGTCGCCATTGATCCCCACGAGGAAATCGTCGACTCGGACGCCGTCCAACGGCGATACGCCAGTGGTGACCGGCGCGCCCTGCAGACAAACAACACGCGCAGCCGCCATGCGCGGTACGGAGGCGTCTTTAACGCACATGACATGGGAGCCAAAGAGCGCCGTGAGCTCAAAGCCCAGCGGCGCCAGCTCCTGTAGCGGCGCTGTCGTGGAGAAGTGGATCTCAAACAGACGCCCCAGCGCCACGAGGTCCCGCGTCGCGAAGCGCACGCCGAGCGACCAGAGCCGCATCGCATTCTCAAAGTCCACGCGGTCGCGGATCGCGTCCAGAGACGGGGCAGGTGACGGCGCGGGCTGCAGATGCGGCGCCGTCATCGCGGTTCGTCCGACGGTTGCCGCCATTATTGGGGTCGATGGCTTCGAGAACGAGAGCGAGAAAGGGGCGGGGAACATACCTTGTTTTGGAATGTCGAAGGCCGTCGTACTCAAAACAAGGTAGTAAGTGAGGCTCAACGACACAAAACACGGTGGGCTGCACAGATGAAGCCACGATAAAATGAACTTCTGCTTTTCCTTCAGTATTCATCATCATCATATCCTAACTTATAAACAAAATCCCTTCGCTAATATTGACACGGACTAGCTCCGTCATGCGCACACGCTTGAGTGGCTATAGGAGTTGACGTCTCTCGAGTAGCCGTACTGGATCAGAGGCGCTGGTGGGGCCTCAAAGTTGAAACCGGAAAAGTCGTCGCAGAGCCCGGACGCACTGCTCTCGAGGCTGCCGACCGATAACCGCGTGAATTCCACGTCAAAGTTGGTGGCGTTCTCCTGTGGGAAGATACGATAAGACACACGTTAGAAGGCATCCTGTCTAGGGAAGTGGATCTTTCGCAACTACGTACAATGACGTCGTCCGACTCGCACGGCTGAATCGGCGGGAAAATCTCCCGGAACGTAACCATTTGCCAGTCGAGATGGCGGAAAAATGGGTGCACGCGGATCTCGAGGCTGTCGTCTCTCGAGCCAATGCGCTTGGTCGGGTCGAGCGTGAGTAGCCTCCGCAGCAGATCGCGCGCTTCTTCGCTGATGTGGCTGGGGAACCTCAGTGGCTGGGTGAGGATATTCTTGCGCATGGTCGCGTGGTTCTCGTGGTACCACGGCGGAAGCCCCGTGAGCATCTCGTATAGCACTGCTCCAAACGACCACCAGTCCACCGCGCTGCCGTAGCCCTTGTTCTGGAAGACCTCGGGGGCGAGGTATTCATAACTGCCGCACAGCGTCGACGCGCCCGACGTCGCTTCCGTGATACCAAACTTGCTGAGCCCAAAGTCGACGAGTTTCAAATGGCCTTGTGCGGTCAGCAAGATGTTTTCGGGCTTGAGGTCGCGGTAGATAATGCCGTGGCGGTGCAAATGCTCAAGCGCGAGGACCAGTTCGGCTGCATAGAACTGCGCGACTTCTTCGGCGAACCGATCGGCGGCCTGCAAATGACCCGAGAGCTCGCCGCCCGGACAATAGTCCATCACGAGATAGAGATTCCGCCGCGTCTGAAATGCCCAATGGAGGTGCACTAGGAGGAAGGGAAGAATTACGAGACACGTGAGTTCTTGAGAGGCCTCCATCCATCATGCACTATTACAAGTAACGTACCGAGCGAGTGGTGGTTTGTGCCGCCGAGCACGTCGCGCTCCGAGAGCACCATCTCACTCTGGTGGTTTTCCAGGACCATGTGCTTCTTGACGACTTTCATGGCGTACAGCTCGTCGTTGCGGCGGTTCCGCACGAGCACGACGCGGCCCATACCGCCGACGCCAATCACTTTTAAATACTCAAAGTCCTGTGGCGTCATGCGCGGCGGAGTTTCACAGTCGGTCGCTGAGCTCGACGATGTCGACGACGATGAACCGGTACGGTTGAGCGGGTTCTCGGCTTGAAGCGCGATCGCTTTGGCCGCGTGTGCGCGGCGCTTCACCAGCAACAGCTGCTCTTCGCTGTCCACGACGTCCGTCGTGATGCGACGGATCTTGCGGCCACGCGGGTCCAGCGCGCTCGGAAGCATCATGAGGTTGTCCCGCAGCGGATCGTGGATCTTGAGTGGACTAGAACCGCCGCTAGAGCCAGAACCAGACGTGTCGGACGCACTTAGCTCGCTGTGGCGCATGCCGGCGATCGGCGTGCGCTCGTGAACGAGATCACGAGGCTCAGGCTGCCGTCGCTGCGGCCAGGAGCGCTGGCGGCGCATCGTGTCTCGCGGAGACGACTGCTGCGTGCCCATGGTCCTCTTAGTTGGTGTGGATCTCGTCAATTCTCCGCCAGTGGCCACCTTCCAACGGCGCTTACAAGTCTCGTGGCTGATGGCGTTCAGTTTCTGTTTATTTCAGGAGCAATCCAGTGAGACGAAGGTGAGAAGCTGCGAAAATTCCAGCTGGGCAGGTCCAAGCTCAACGATCCGATTGGCTAGAATACTGGGTTGAAAGGAGGCTTCTATTAAGGGTGGGTACACATGCAGATGAAGCCAACGTAACCAACAGTGTTAGGCACTGTCGAGGTTCTTCTTGAACTTGAAGAGCTCAATGCCGCCGCTCGTGCCCTTCTTGCCGTCACCATGGAGCGGCGACGTGGCTGCCTTCTTGATGCGCGCCTCCTCGCGCTGCTTGGACTCGAGCTGCTGGAGCCGCTTCTCGAGCTCATCGTACGTGCCCTTCTTGATGCCGCGCAGCCGCTTGTGGAGCGTAATGCCCGTGACAATGAGCGGGACCATGAAGATGCAGAGGAAGAAGACGCACAGCGAGATCGCGAGCGTCGTGCCCAAAATGTCGGTGCACAGCGCCTCGTGGACGGCGTTGAACGAAATGTTGATCCAGCCGCAGCTCTCTGTGCACCGCGCACGCTCGACCGTCTCGAGTACGCGGCCGACTTCGCCCTTCATAAGATAGTCGAGACTCTGCGTGCGGACGGTCGCGAGCCGCTTGAAATAGTCCTGCGCGAACTCGATGATCGACGTGTCGTACTTCCAGCCGCTCGAGAACTCGGCACCGGCGTCGCCCAGCATATCCTGCCGCATTTCGTTCAGCAGCACTGCGACCTTGGCGTAAGCGAGCTGGTAATAGTACGCAGTCGTGAACGCGTCCTTGCAGGCGGCTTTGGTCGTCGACGAGGCTACAGTGCCCGCACCACACTTGGCTTCCATAAAACAGATCGGCTGGTTGTCGGCCGTGGCGTTCGTACAGTTGCCGCCGGCTTCAACCTGCCCGTACACGGTCCACGGTTTGATGATATTGTCCTTGGTGAAGCTCGTGGAGCCCGTAGCACCAGCGTTTTCGATCGCGGCGTTGGCCTTGTCACGAATGTCTTTCCATGCGTTCGAGTCGTAGCCAAAGTCGCGCAGCCCAAAGCTCGAGATGCGTGAGCCGATCCCAGCGATCAACGTTGCCATCGCACCAAAGTCGGCGTTCGCGATCCCCGCGTACTGGTCGCTGAGGTCGCACTGGAAGCTCAGCGCATTCTCGACTTGGAGCGGCGAGAGAATGCCGCTGTCGGCAAAGCAGGCGTTGACAATCTTGGACACGCCCGACGGAAAGTAGGGCGAAAGATCGCTGTGGAGAATGTTCATGTAGTTGCACGAGTCGTACCAGAGCGCACCGACCGCGAGCAGTGACGCCGCCAATACAAAGCCCAAGATGCACACCAGCACACCAACGATCCAGCTCACGTGGAGCATGTGGACCCACGCGGTCTTTCTCTTGCAAACCCCCTTGAAGATGGCGGCGGCGCCCACGAGCGACGAGAAGACGCCAAAGAGAAACACCGAGAGCACGAGCGCGCTTCGCGAGAACGAGTACTCGTTGACCGTCGCGCCAATCAACTCGACCACGTCCTTGGAGCTTCTCGTGAGGTTGGCGAGCTCACCAATCTCTTTGGTCGCAGTCTTGAGGCTCAGTGAGATGGAATCGCTATCCGAGACAAAGGCCTTTTGCATGGTCGCGATGGACGCCGCGACCAGCGCACCGCTCGCGCTGTAGGCGCTGGTGGCGTTGGCGACAAACGTCTGGACGGGGCTGCCGCACACGGCGTCGGGACATGGAACACACCACACATTGGCGGTGCGGTCGCACGTCGTCATGGGGAACGGTCCGCGCGTCGTGTAGTACGCGCCAAAGTCTGCGACCATTTGATGGAGCTTAGCGCCGTCGGCCGCCACCCACGTGAGGTCCTTGACCTGCGCATTGACTGTGATCTTGGCGCTCGCGAGCTGCTGGTCAGCTAGCGCCAGCGGCGTCTTGAGGTTGCTCGCGAAAATGTCGATGTTCTCGAGCGTCACGTTGAGCGAGTGGAGCACTCCAGCGACGCCCTCGGAGATGTTGGTGTTCTGCGCGATGGTCACGAACGAGCAGATGAAGACCGCGGCGCTGCAGACGAGGAAGATCACGGACGGGATCAGGATGTCGCACCGCGTGTAGCCCTTCTCTTGCGGATTGCGGCCTCCGCACTGGTTGAACACGCACCGCAAGACGATAAAGCCGACCGCCGTGAGCGCCGTGGCCACGGAGAAGACGATGCCCGGCGCGAGGAACGGCGCAAAGGTCGTCGGGTACTCTTGATTCATCCACTTGTTCGCTGCAGTGACGTTGGCATCCGTGAAGAGCTGGCGCCGCGGCGTCATCGTCGGGAGCGCGTCGTCCCACTTGCAGTTGCTCTCGCGTTCGCACAGCCCTTTGCTGTGGCAGTTGCCGGCGTCCGTGAGGATGACGCACTTGCCGCTGGCGTCGCGCTCGGCCGAGCCGCTTGACAACGGGACGCACCGCTGGAGCTCGTCGTTGGCCGACGTCTCAACGCACAGAAACGTCATGAGCTTGCGGAGACTCGTCTCGTACCACGCACGGGACTTCTTGCGCATCCCATCCATAGCGGCACTGCCCACAGCGCCGCTGAGCTTAAGTGCCGTGAGCCGCGCCTGGTTGTACGTGTCCACGAGGTTCGAGTCGTCGACGTTGATCGTGTTAGACGACATGTCCGTGAGCGGCAAGAAATCGCGGTTACCGGTCGTGCGGGACGAGCACTTGGCCTTCCACGCGGCCGTCGCCGACGCGGAACACGCGGCATTCGCTGACGAAGCACACAGCACCAACAGCGCGACTGTGAACGCACCGGTGCTTTTCATGGGACTCTTGCTCACTCACTCTCGCTTTCTCTCTCTCTCTCTCTCTCTCTTGAAGCAAGGAAAAAGCTGCTCTGGCGCCAACGCTGCAACCGATCCCGCTCGTGATTTTCGGGCGGCCTGCACATCGCAGAGGTCCCATTTATAGGCTTCCCTACCGTGACTGAAGGTAGTTGGCCCAACGCATGTGGCTCCATTTAGCATGGCAAACAAATCGCCTTCCCATGGCCGTTTCCCAGAGCGCGAATATACTCCAACATGCACGGTATATCGTAATGAATACCGTAATACAGGTTTATACGGTATACATGCAGTTGGCCAAATGTTGCTTGAAGGTACCTGGTTGAAGCAGCGACATGTAGCCAAGTACACTTTATTGTGTCCAACAAACAAAGTGAAGGTTCGTGACCTG
>JAADWA010000509.1:0-22249 GCA_023335935.1 Pythium phragmiticola | reverse complement strand
GTAGATCTCGTGCCTCGACTTGGGGCATAGAACGAACGCAGTTGTTGATGAAGAACTTAAATCCATGCTTTTTACTGTCGATACAAAGCATTGGACTACAATGCAGTATTGGTATGCCAGATTTGAAGTCCGACGACAGGTCAATTCCAGCAAGTCTGACGCACTGACTGAACTTCCGGTGGCTTCAAGTTGCCAACTGCGTGATGGGCCCTCCTGTCCATTGAGTACAATCCTGCATTTATATCCTGGTGAGTGCGAAAGAAAGTTGGGCACGGAAATTTTCGCCGTGCCAGCGCAGTGCATCCATGTGCTTTGTGGTCGTCGGCATTGGCTAGGCTAAATACACTGTGTGTCGGCGCACCTCATGGTTCGCGTCTGCCTTGATGTTGCCGATGTTGGTAGCAATCCGTACAGTTCTTCACCGAGCAACGCCCCCCCCCGTGTTGCGGCAAAGGGGGAATGCTGTGTGGGTGGCCTTCCTTGTTGTTGTTGTTGTTGTTGTTGTTGTTGTTGTTGTTGTTGTTGTTGCTGTAGATGAAGTCCAGTGTGCGGAATTGATATATCCGATTAGTTTTACCTGTAACAGCTTCAGAGTGGGTGTCCGACTTGGCCGTAGATGTCGGTGCTGGAGGCGGCCACGTCCACCGTCTGGTTGTAGGCTCGGAGATGGTGTCACGCTGATCACGTACGTATTTCCTCGTACATGCACGTATCCTTGTTGAAGACGAGCCTGGGGTGGAGGACGACATTCGGCGTACTGTTTTAGAATGAGGCGGCTACCGCCAATGACATCCTCAATGAGGATGAGGAATCCTCTTTGGCGTCGCCGGGTCTAAGCCACAAACCCACCGGAGACGCCTTGGTCTCAACATAGTTATTAGCCCTGGATGCGCTCAGGTAAGCAAACGCTGCGTACCAGGCAGCGCAGGGTTCGTGCCTGAGCTGTCGGTATCGACGAACACAACTGCTCCTCTGCGGTCGGGGATACCACGAGCACCCATTAGAGAAGAGGAGTTTGTTGAATCGTCGAAGAAGAAGAGTTTGTCGGGCTGAGTGACATGAACGAGAGCTGAGATCCCAGCCTTCTGTGACTGAAAGCACGGATCAGTCACTTAAGTACGGAACAGTATTAGTCTTGCAAGTACTAGTATTATTCAAAATAAGTCTGATGAGCTTGGGTTTTCACATTCGATTCAACTGTAAATATATCGCATCTTCATCTACAGGCAATACACTGTCGACTCTGCCGAGTGCTGGTCTGCCATCAGCCACTCTTTTTCAAACGCGAGGTCGACCGAGGAAAAGCTCAGGGGTCCGAAGTCGGCGTAAATCTTGGACGCATCGAGCTCACCAATGAAATCGTCCAGCTGTGCGAGCTCGAGGTCACTGATCACAGCGTCGCTTTCGGTCTGGTCAACGTCGCACAACGGGGTCATCGAGCTCAGCAAGTGCATGAACTGTGGGGGGTGGTGAGGAGCCAGGGGCACCCGCATTCTCGCAATATTTCTCTTCGACTGGGCCAGCGTCGTCTTCGAGTAGCGGCGGCGCTTCAGTGTTTTCGCTACGTCCGATTCGCTTGTGTTCTCAGGCTTGATCCCTGATGCCGACCGGTGGCGCTTGTTGCGTACTGACTTGGCCGCACTCTCCGCGTCGGACTCGGTGGGTGACGCAGACGCGCTACTCGAGTCCTTTTGGCGCGAGTGCCAGCGGCGCTGTGCGTCGTTGGCCTTGACGCGGTGGAAGACGCAGAGCCGGTGGAGCTCGCCGTTATCCTTGAGCGAGCGAGCGTTCGTGCAGGGCTTGCTGGCGTAGAGGCACTGGGAGTAGGTCTCCATCGTTCTTTTGAGATGGCGGTGGTTGCGAAGGAAGAGGGAATTGGAAAATGGACTGTGATGGTGATGGTGCCAACCCAACTGGGCTCGGTCTGTCAGCGTTGGGTAATCAACCCAATTGGGTTCGGTGGCGAAGACATGAAGACACCGTCGCGCCAAATGACTGGATACAGAGGACACATAGCGCGATCATCTGACTGCGTGAGAAATCCACTCCCCCAGCCGAGTGGATTTCGGAGTCTCCCGATGTTCAGTAATCTCTACAGTTGTTCTCAGGTGTAACCATAGAGTGAGATTTAATGCCCGCCCTGTCTGACTTGACATTTGGCTGCTGCATTCGACTGAACTGCCCGCACTGCTACCTGTATATTCTGTCAGACAAGGCAATTTTTTATTGTGTACTCTTTTCCTTACGCATGAGAACATCTGTGTACAGTACTACTGTAGATTCACAAGAAGAAAAAGTGGGAGCCGACGATCCATCGGAAGTGCAACACTTGGTCTGTGATGAGGCTGCGCATGACCGGTCAGAGACTGGGCTGCTGATGACAATTTCATGAAATATACACGAAAAATACATGTGTTAGTATTAGTCTTCCCTCCCTATTTTTGTACCCATATCTGTAAAACACACACATGGTGGTGCTTTGTACCGAACAGTGAATTAGACACCAAATGTATACCGTCAGTAATGCGTGCAAATAAAGTTTACCATCCGTTCACAGACTCTGAACGGGTGGTAGCTTCAGAGGCAGAGGCCACCAAACATCTTTATCGCACTACAGTACTAGTAGTAGTACATGGATAAACTGCTGATGGTACGTAACTAATAACCACGCACGCGTACTGTATTTTGCATGAAGCAACGAACTTACTCGCTAATGTCTGAACGTATCACTGCACTGTACGTACAGTACCTGTACAGTAGTTTTCAAGAGATATATTCATTTTCCAGCAGCTTTAGTCACAATTTGTGAAGTTGGATAAATCAGCGTGTGCAGAGTTATGACATAAATCTCTTCCAAAGACTTTTGAGGTGACGGGAATCCTGAGTCCGTGCCGGAGGATTCCCGTCACCTCAATAGTAAATTCAATGTTGAATAAATCAATCAACGATCCATAAACCATCGAGTTGATTTATGGCTTTTCGCGTGCGACTGTTCGAAAGAACAGTCGAACTGTAGTACATGAACCCGTGGTAATGCATGGCTCCTCGAGCGAATACAAAGGGTGCGGCTTACGCAAGACTAAGGCAATACTGGTACAGTACACTATCACATACGGTACACAGAACGGCACGGTTCATGCCTGACTGTCACGCGGACAGCCACAGAACCCAATTCTAAGAATTGGGACCTAAGAATGATTCTTCGGTACAAGTACACTGTACTCTCGGAGAGCGAGAGGTCAAGGCAGGTTGTATTACGGTATGATACAACTGGGCTTTCAAGTTACGTCGCCTGGTTACACTGTACTGGGGGTGTCCAACACTTCGTCCCTACGAACTCCGTAGGGACGAAGTGTGGAACGGACCCACGCACTTCCCAGATTCGATCCAGGGACCACTCGGTTATTAGGATAGGAAAAAAAAAGGATTTCTTCTAATTTGGTATACAGTACTGGACTTGCCCCAGTGAACGTGGACCCCCTTACGGCCCTTCCTTCACTCGGCTAATAACGGTAGAGTCTACCGTCTGAAGTTGCGGTCTATTGTGTTACGTCGGAGCGAACTGCAGTAGCCAGACTGTTCAATCATTCGACGATCTCTGGGAGCTATGCGAAGTCCTTTTCGAGACCCCCAACGAGAAAGCGTCTCCTATAATGACGTTGGACTACCTTCTAGCCGATATCCCTGACTTTGGATTTGTTTGAGTCAATACTACAGGTTTCATTTAATGAAACCTGTAGTATTGACTCAAACAAATCCAAAGTCGGCTTGCAAACGTCACGACAAACCAAATGTACTGAAGTCGGGTTAACCCAAAGTTTGGGTTATTTTCGGAGTTTTCACTTAACCCGACTTCAGTACATTTGGTTTGTCGCGACCTTTGCAAGCCAATTTTTGTGCCCATCCCTTCAGGTGCTCAACGAGCATAACTACTGTACTGCTCTACCGTCTGAGCTGGGGGAGATCCCCTTGTACTGTATTCTCGGTGATTTGTGTTGGCCAACAGCAGCCTGTCGATGTCTCAGCTGTTGGGTAGTTGGGGAAAATGTTGGTGTGTCGGAGCTTCGAGTACAGTACAGTATGCAGTTATGCCGCAAGTATCAGGCATGCCGTGGAGTCTCCACGACGTGCCTGATACTTGCGGAGACTCCACGGCATGCCTGATACTTGTTGCATAACTGCATACTGTACTCGAAGTTCCGACACACCAACACACGACACAGCAGGCGAATCGGCCTCTCCACTAGAGTGAACCTCTCCGCTGGAGAGGCCGATTCGCCTGCACAAGAACCCAGTCATGGAGAAGTAAACGTTGTGATTGTGTCGCGTGCGTTTAATCTATTGTATGGTACAATAGATTAAACGCACGTGACACAATCACAACGTTTACTAGGGGACAATTTGTACCCTAGCGTTTCTCTCTAGTCGCGAACTCTGCGGCGCGGAGCGTTGCACGTTGCACGACCATGCGAAGAATCGTGACGGGATACCATTTTGGGGACTTGAAGTATTACAGTACTGTACACTTGACCAGAGTTCAGCACCACATGACGCAGCGTCATACCGTCCCGACCGTCATTGCAATCAGTCAGTCACGATCTATTTAGCACTACTACGGACTCGTCTGCATGGTTGTATCACGAGCGATTTGTTATTCCTCCAGTAGTGTGGTGCGGTAGACACCACACTTGTTGACCCACGATAGTGAGCTCTTGAGCATTAGGCGCAGTTCGTACGCGACCTGGAGTCCGTTTGGTCGGTCGCTAGGTTCGAACGCGGTGCAACGCTCCACAAGCGATCGGATCTCTGATGGGCAAGCATCAGACAGATGCAATTGAAGCGAGCCGCTCATCAACTGCGACGCGAGCGCGGTGTCCGCAAGCTGCAGACCCTTCGCGGCAATGGCGGCTTCAAACGGTTGCTTGTGTGTGTCAATCTCACTCAGGATGATGCCCAGTGAATAGATGTCGCCCGAGTCACCCGCCTCTTCGCCCACCAAGACTTCAGGCGCCACCCACCGTTCTGTGCCCACACCACGGGCCATCGCTTTGCCACCCAGCTTTCGCCGTGCCACGCCAACGTCGCTCAGCTTGGCGCGCATCGTCGAGTCCAGCAGCACAGTGCGCGAGTTGAGATCGCTATGAATCACTGTTGGCTCGAACGAGTGCAGATACACGATCGCCTCTGTGATCTGCAACGCGACCTGCACCATTGGCCTTTTCCAACCACCACCCTCTGTCGTGGGGGTTCTGTCAAGATATGCTCGCAGGTTGCCTTCAGCCATGTACTCGGTGACCAAGGCAATGTCGCTCTCCTTGGTCCACACGACACCGACGACTGAAAGGATGCCCACATGCGACAGGGATGAGAGCAGCTTGATTTCTTCGACAAACGCGTTGATCCTATCGCGGTCCGCAATGGTGCTAGCGTCTTGCTGGACTTGCTTGAGCGCGTAGTGTTCGTTTTTGTACGTGACGAGCCACACTTCAGTAAATGAGCCGCTTCCGAGCAGACTGTTCCGTTCGATGAGATCATCATCCAGTCGGTTTTGTAGAAGCACAGTATCCGTCCAGACCACAGCCGCTGCCTGGTGGCGTTGCTGTTTCTTGAGACTGGCCTGCTCGATCGCTAACTCGTCGAGGCGATTCTTCTGGAGCTTGCGGCGCCGCCAGAAGAGACCCACGAATACGGCCAAGATCAACGTCACGCCAATGTTTAGTGGCACGAGCCAGACCCACCGCTTGCTTGTCGTCTTGACCAATGGCGCGCATACGCTGTATTGATGAAGCCTCACACGGTCGGCCGACCCGCACTTGCTTGAGAACATTTCCTGGCTCATGATGACAACTGGGATCCGCGAAAGCGATGCCAACTGTTCTGCGGTCGGCGCAAACTCGCGGATCGGATTCCGCGTGAGGTTGAGACGCTGGAGCCTCGTCATTTGGAAAACGCTGTCTGGGAAAGCCGTCAAGTTATTGTCGCCAAGGTGGAGAGTTGATAGCAGAAACGCATCGCTCACGCGGAAGTCCTGGATTGCGTTCAGGCAAAGGTCGAGGCTCACAAGAGAGGGGAAACGTCCCGCGAAGCTCCTGAGACGATTCTTGCTCAAGTCGCTAGGGAAAATGCGGGACATCCGTCAGTCCCCAGAGAAAAGTTGAGGGATCCTCCCACCAGACAGAGCAAATACGTACAGATATTGAATGTTTTGCACAGCATCGACGGCGTCGAAAATCTCGACTTGGGCGTTGGCGATCACGAGTTGCGAGAGGTTCCGCATCGCACGAATGTCTGGGGGCATCGTCGTCAGTCTGGAGTCGGACACTCGACTAAGTACGAAAGACGAAGAAAATAGTAAAAAGCCGATCATCTTCGCCAAAATCACACCACAGAAACGTACAGTTCTTTGAGGGTCACCGGGAGCGTTTGAGGCTTGATCTCCGCGAGCGTTGTGTTGGACATGGAGATGACTTGGAGAGTCAGTGGCAGAGAGCCAGGAGCCAAACGGCCGAGAGGATTGGAATCCAAAATGCTGCTCACGGTCGCAGGTTAAAAGGTGAGGAAAATACATTCACCAAAACACCGCTGATAGCGTACGTACACCGTGTCGACGCGCAGATCTTCTACGCCCATGGGCACTTCATCCAGAGCGTTGTCGTTCAGCACCCTGCCATCAGAAAGAAAACAGAGGAAAGAACAAGGTAAATCGTATATCCCCGTGAGTGCCGACCAATAAACGTACAGCGTTCGAAGGCTCGTGGGGAGGCTGCCAAGGTTTGCCACGGCTCTTGGATTCTTGCCCAGCGACCTAATAGCACGGCTGAATGTCAGAATGACAGGGAAAGTTTCCGTTGCAGAGAAGTGGGCGGCGTACAGTGAGGCTAGACTGGAGAGATGCTGGAGCTCTGTCGAGAGATTGTTGAGCTGGCAGTTCTCGAGGTTGAGCTTCTTGAGCGTCTTTGGTAGCCGTGAAAAGTCGAAATTCTGACTCAAGTTGTTGTGCGCAAGCGATAGCTCGGTTATCGCCGTCATGGTTTTGAGTACTTCTGGAACGTTCGAGAGAGAGCAGTTCTCGAGGCTTAGTGTCCGGATGCCGCTTGTTGGAAGTGCAGCTTTTGGGATCTCGCGGAGGTTGTTGCCATCGAGTGATCTACAGTATTTAACATGGTCGAGTAAGAAAGGGAGTCTCAGTCTTACGTCAGCGGTAGCGACTTGGATTACAACGTACAGTGTGGTGAGTTCCTTCAGCTTCGCCACGTCGACCGGCACCGTTGTGAGCAAGTTCTTCCCGAGGAACAACTTCTGAAGGCCCGATGGGAGGGTGCCTACCGAAATTTCTTTGATTGCGTTGCCACTGACGTCTCTGCTCACACAGAAAACAATTAGAATGCGCCACAAGATTCTCAACGCCCCTATCTAACATCTGCGAGTGCTAGGGTACGCACAGGCTCGTCAAGGTCGACGGTAGTGAGTCGGGCTGTACGGACGTGATCAAGTTCAAGGATACATTCCTAACAGCAGCAAGAGCCACTGACTGGGTAAGACCACCGCGGCCAATCCACAGGCATGCAATGGACGTACAAATCCGTGACTGAATTCGGCAGTGCCTTTGGCTGGAGATTGGTGATGCTGTTGACAGACAGATCGCTGGACATTCCGACAGAATGTGAGCAGCTCGTTAACGCGAACGTGCTTCTCAGTCGGGCCCCTGCCTCCTGTCACTTACAGTTTCTTGAGCGTCGCAAAACTCGCATTTGAGAGCGGAAACACCGTGAGCAATGTATTGCGCAAGTACCTACAGAACGAATCCCCATGATGAGCTACGCTGAATCGGACGTCGTCGCCCAACAAACCCACAGTTCTTGCAGCAACGGGAACGAGAGCGAGCTGCCACCGGTCGCCGTATCGGGAAGCCGCAGATTCTCAAGGCGCAGAAACCCGAAGCGTTGCACGATTTGAAAATAAGAAGGCGGGAGCTCAAACGGCACGATCGCCCCGCGTGGGAGCGCGGGCGCGCCGAGAACCAAATCGGCCCCGGCGGTTCCGACGTTGTTGGCCGGGTCGTTGCCTGATATAAAGAGAAGCGACGTCCCGTACGGGAACACGATGTTGCTGGCCCACTGGCGGACCTGCGACGCGTTGATCGCGAACGATTCCAGGAACGGGTTGGCCAGCACGAGTTTGTTGGTGTTTAGCACGTCGACGGCGTCGGCCACAGCGTCGTTGGTGTAGACAGTCAGGAGCCAGCTTGTCGTGCCCACGTTTCTCTGGAGGCATTGGAACGCACACGTATCGCCGTGAACGCACTCGCGGTTGGTCGCCGAGACGCACTCGGTCACGTGGGCTTTCGGGAAGTATACACATAGATCTTGCGAGGAACACGTCGAGGGACACGTCCTCGTGAGCACCGGTGTGGGCTCGCTGCCGAGCGGCGAGTCTGCGGTCGGACAGACGGCGGTGCCGCTAGTCGCGTGCGCCTGCGCGGGGTGGTCCGCCATCGCCAGCACGAGCCACAGGAGCCACGCGCACCACCGCATGATGAGGAATTCCCAGTGTCTCCGGAGTGGAGCCACACAGCTGATCACGGCACTTTTTTGGGTTCACCACCTCTGAACCCAAGCGCTCTGATTGGCTAAAATGGCATCCATATCAGCACACCTGACTGATACTGATATTTTTTGGTATTCGGTGTGGGTCGAAGCAACCACACCGACCCACACCAGGACACCACACCTCTCTTCATTCTTCCTTTCCTCTTGGTCTCTGCGATGGCACATACGACGTGGCTGCGCTCGCTGCTCGTTTGGCTTGCGCTCGGAATCATGGTCTCCAACGGTCGCTACCACCACCACAGTCCCAACGGTGCGTTTCGCCGTCTCCAGCAGGCCGAGTCCACCGTAGCGTGTCCGTCCGCCAGCTCCGCGATCGCAAACGCCACGAAACCGGTGCTCACAACGGCGTGTCCGTCCGACTGCGGCCCCGACTACCTGTGCGTGTACTACCCCCGGGGGTTTGCGACTGACTGCGCCACGCGCAGTTGCGTCCGTGGCGACACGTGCGCGTTCGAGTGCCTCCCGAGCACGACGGAGACGCGCGGGTGGTTTCTCACGCTCTACAATGACCCGGCAGTGGTCGGTGCCGTCATCAGCCAGAACTTCGCCAACATGGTGAACCCCGACTACCGATCAGTCGCGATCAATGCCTCGCTCGTCGGTGAGTGGATCGGCAAGTTCACGTTCCCAACGGGACAAAGGGTGCTGTTTATCACGGGCAACGAACCGGCCAACAACGTGCCGACCAATACTGCACAGCGGATCGACGACGAGCTGCCACTACAGAAGGGCACGATCGTGCCGTTCAAATTACCCCCGTCCTTCTTCCGCGATGTGCAAGGGTTTGCAGCGTTTCGTCTTGAGAACGTGCCGTTTCCGACGACCGAAGCAAACGACTCGGCCACACCTGGGTTCCCGTATCTCGATACGCTGTGCGCACAAGACTTATTGTGCTTTTATGCATTCACTGTGGGGGAGTTCTGATCGGGGGTTTTGCGTTGTACAGGATTTTGCGCAACACGATGCTCATGTCGTTTCCGTTCACGAAAACGTCGTTTTCCGTGCTAGACGTGCTGTACGTACGGTCTCACTTAACGCTGCTACAAGCACGCCTCCTCACGGTTTGTTCTCCCATGGTAGAGATTTGTCGGTCAACTTCATTTCAGCGATCGCGCCATCGGCATTCCCTGACTCAATCAGTTACCTGTACGTTGGGAAGTCGTAGTCAAGTGCTGCCGGTATTGATGACTGTGTATGGCTTCTTTGGGTCTCTGTAGCAACTTGTCATTCAACGAGATATCCCAGATTGCCAAGGACTCGATACCCAAGAATCTCTCGGTCTTGTACGTTGTCTGCTCATAGTGGGACGCGAACGTGAGAGACGCACTCACAGGCTTCGTGGACGTATACGTGGTCAGGGATATTCGAAACAATCCAACAAAAACGATTGCAACGGGCGTGCTTCCTCCCGGGCTTCAGCAGCTCTTCGTCGCGAATAACCAGCTTACCAAGATTCCTGTCGACGTCGCTGGGATGCAAGGCCTCACGACGCTGTGCGTACTGATGGTTCTAAAGACAGTTCATACCCACCTTTCTCACCCGAATGTGAATGGTCTTCTGCGTACTAGATACCTTGATTCCAACGCTATCCAAGAGATCCCCGACAACGCGATTCCGCCTGGCCGCCTCGAAATACTCAACCTGGAGAACTGTTCGCTCACGGCAGTACCAAAAGCACTCAAGTCGATGACGCAGTTGAAAAAGCTGTGGATGGATCGGAACGACTTCAGCCGCGATCCGGATTTCTCGGTACTCCCACATTCACTGACTACTCTCGGGCTGAACAACTGCAACCTCCAGAAGCTGCCCACCGAGCTGAAGAACTTGCCAAGCTTGAACGTCCTGTAAGTGAATACGTGTTGCTCATCCTGTGTTGGGCGATGAGACAGTCTCACGTGAAATTGCGTTTGTGTGCATGACTCAGAGATCTCGACTATAATCCGAAAGTCGTGTCCGACCTGAGCGCCCTTCCAACGAAGCTGCAAGCCCTGTAAGCCCGTCAAACCGCCCTCTGTGGGTGATCCATACCAGAGTCTAATAGTATTTTTTTGGTCTTGCGTTCGGCAGTTACCTGGGTGGAAATGAACTCGATGTCATTCCTCCCGAAGTCAAGCACCTGAGCCTCGACATGCTGTACGTCCCGTCCGTCGGCTGGTGGAACATCTTGCTGACTAGACCTTTGTGCCCCCAAACTTGCAGTTTTCTAAACAACAATCCGCTCAACAAGCTTCAGTCTGGCTCGCTGCCGGCAACACTTGACCTCGTCATGTTTATGAACGCCACCTTCCGCACACTGCCCAGCGGATCGCTGCCGCAGAACCTTGCAGTACTGTGCGTGCGTGTTGGGGATCTTTGACTGAGCCTGAGATGACCACTCACGACCGTGTGTATATTCCTCCCGACGCAGCGCCATCTACGACTCGGCATTGGAGGAAATGCCCGCGGATCTTCGCGCGATGCGACAGCTGACGATTTTGGAATTGCCCAATTGCCGTCTCACCGTCTTTGACGAAGGGGACGCGTTTCGCAATCTTGATATCCTGTACGTTTTGTGATTTCCCCCCGCTTGGTTCTAACGTAGTGCTTGACGCTGACCCTGATCGATCGTCCCCCTCTCCAGTGCCCTCCGCCAGAACCGGCTCACAAGCTTCAGCGGCAGCTACCCGACGCTGACTCAATTACTTCTGCAAGATAATGCTCTCGCGTCGTTTCGCATCAGCAACGCGTCGGCGTTGCGCATGCTCGATCTCAGTCGAAACAACCTCACGACATTTCCTGAGAGCGTCTTCCGACTGCCCAAGCTGCAAGTGCTCAACTTGGCGAGGAATCCGATCCGGAACTTTTTGCCCTCGACAGATCAAGTCGAGTTTCTGGGACGGGTCCCGTCCTTGACGCTCGACCAAGACATGTTTGCGACCGAGTGTGAGCAAGCCGACCGCGTGGCGTTGAATGGATACAGTGTGTGCGCCCAGGCCAGCACGAAACATGGTGCGAGCAAGAGCTGGATGTGGCTCGTCCCACTTAATGTCGGTCTCGCATTGGTCCTGGCGCTGTCAGTATTTGCTTTCTGGCGCCGGCGAAAAGTGCAGAGGCAGCGCCTCGAGGATTTGGCCATGGAAGCCGCGAGCCTCGAGAAACAGCAACGCGAGCAGTCGATAGTCTCGATTTGGACCGACACTGTGCTATTACAGTACCGACTGGACGAGGACCTCGTGAAACGCGAACGCCTGCTGGGGAGAGGCATGTTTGGCGAAGTCTGGCTCGCCACGTACAAGCAGGACAAGGTCGCGGTGAAGCAGCTCAGGCAGACGGAACATCATGGGAGTGGAGGCGTCGATCGCGAGACGGTCAACGACTTTGTGCGCGAGATCAAGCTCTTGTCGACGCTCACGCACGCCAATGTCGTGCCGTTCATCGGTGTCGTGTGGACCAAGGAGAGTGACCTGGCGATGGTTACCGAGTACATGAACGGACGCGACCTGCGAGCATACCTCGATAGCAAGCCCAAGCGAGAGAGCGGCGGCTGGACAGCTCCAATGGTGCGAGTCGCGCTGCAAATCACCGAGGCAATTGGGTATTTGCATTCGCTCGCACCAGCCGTGATCCACCGCGATCTCAAGTCCCGCAACGTGTTGCTAGACACGGCCATGCATGCCAAACTGAGCGACTTTGGCGTCTCTCGTTATAAGCTGGACGAGAGGACGATGACGGCCGGTGTGGGTACAGTGCGGTGGGTGGCACCGGAGGTGCTGGCCGGTCAGCAGTACGATGAGTCGGTCGACGTGTATTCTCTGGGCGTCATTTTCAGTGAAGTCGACACGCACAGATTGCCGTTTGACGACCTGAGCGACGACGGCGGCCAAGAGCCGCTGACTGATTCGGCGATCGCGGGCATGATCGTGACGGGTGCGTTGAAGGTGACCGTGACGCAGTCGTGTCCGCCCGCGATCCGGTCGTTAGTGCAGCGATGCACGGCGTTCAGGCCTCAGCAGCGGCCCTCAGTCTTCCAAGTCGCGGACGAATTGCGTGCGATGCTCGACTAGAGCACAAGCCGCAGTGATATGTTGTTTAGCTGAACATCAGGAGGTAGTGCTTCCACCATCCCGGGAACTCCACGGAAGGGTTCATCCCTTCGTAGGAATGGTTGTCCACAGCTAGGCCGAAGAGTGTCCGTATTAAGGATGCTGTGGAGTTCAGAACTGGTGAGGTGAGAGACGAAGAGAACGACGTGAGATGTATAAGTAGTGGTACTTTGTTTAAGAAACAGCGGGGGAACGGGAGGAGGTTCACGCATTCTCGGCTTCACTTGACACTCGCGCGGTCTCTCCATCAGGCCAAATGCTGACGTGCGTCGACGCAGGTGTCTCATCGTTCGTGAACGCGAAGTGCAATTCGTACACAACTTGCAGGCGATCAGCAGGCGCGAACGCCGTGCAGCACGTGACCAGCGATTAGATCTTGGAGAGGCACGACTCGAAACAAGCTCGACTGCCCAGTATCTGTTCTATCGACCAACGTGTTGCGCCTTGTTCCAGTTCTTATCGGCCTTCTCGCCTTATTCATAGAGGCACATGGTGCCTGTCAAGGGATTGGAGAAGCATCATGACGTCCCGACGCGGTCATTTGATCATTGGCATATGTGATCGCATCCTGTAGCAGAGCGACAGCGAGCAAAGCACCTAGATGAAACTGGACCTGAAGGGCTGACTCCTGATGTTGTGTTTTGTTCGACTGGATACCGCCGCAATGCAAAGCGGAACGTGTAGTCACACCCCGGACGTCACGCGAGCAAGAGGATTAGCGTTGCAGATACAAATGCACAGCAACCACGTGCCGAGTACCGAAATGCTCGAGCGACAGTTGTATCAACATCACGATCCACCACAGAAGAACGAACCGTAAGCTCGCTGGTGACGCCATCTCGCAATGCCGTGCTATCGATGAGCTTGCAGCTCGTCGAACATGTCCTGCAAGAGCCTACGAAGGAAAAGCGATCACAGTAACTCGCGAATGGAAAATCGTTCGGCCCGTAGGATGTCCTTATCGAGGATGCTATGGAGTTGTCGGCTTGGTTTGATCGTGGCGGGTGGCTAAATGTTTAGGTGCTGACGTGAGTTGATGCAGGTCTCTTGAGCATATGCAGTTCGTGCGCGACTTGCAGTCCCGCGGGGCGATCAGCCGGCGTTAACGTTGTGCAATGCATGCGGCAGCGATCGGATCTCGGACGGGCATGACTTGGAAAAACTCGACGACAGCGAGCCGTTCATCATGTGTTCTCCCAACCGATGCGTTTCGCCCTTTTTCGGTCCTTGTCCACCCCTCTTTGGTGCCTATTCTGTCACATATGCATTTATGGTACCGTTTTGTTGAGAATACACAAGATGTGAAAAGGTTCCTTGGATCGCTCCGTCTATCGTTTCTTGTTGTCTGAATGGACTGATATGTTGTGGTTCTTGTGGTGGTGTTCAGCTTCTAGTCGCGCTGCACCTCAAACGTCAAGTTAGGCGCGTCCAGTGGAGGGAATCAGGAGCTGGCTATTTGCGGCAACGGAAATGTGCCTTTTGGCTGCGAGCGAATGAGTTTGTTTTCAGTAATCCACTCACGTCTTCCCGTGCAATATGCTTGACGGCCATGTTCTACCTGCCCAATCGTGCCTATTACCCATCAGTGAGAGCGCTCACATATGATCATTTCGTGGAGACAATCGGGCAAGCACTACCGTACGCCGCCTTGGAACTGCTCTCGCTTGTCGTGCTCTGTGTCGTGCTCGACCGGTTTCTGGGCTTTTCGACGCTGCGCTTACTGGCGTTCACGTCGCGAAAGCACGCGGTGCTGGTGCAATCGCAGTTGACGATCTGGGCCTTGATGTCAACACAGCTCTCACTCGAGCATTTCGGTCCGTGGTCCACGTCAGCACTTTTCTACCAGTGTGGGGCGGGGCTAACGCTGTGGCTGACATGATATCTAGGGTGCGACTACACGTTCCGGTTTGCATGGTTGCGGCATCCAGTCAAACAAACCATACCATGAGGAGACAGTCCTTCCGCCTCTTAAGAAGACAAAGTCACTACGTACAGACTTGATATCCTTGGGAGAGTCGATGGTAGCCAGGAGCCAATTCAACTCGAGTGTTTGGCATATCTTGGGTAGTTAATGAGAACGAGATGAGATACAAACGTAGTAGTAGTTAGATTGAAAAGAGAGAGAGAGGGAGAGAGCCACGCATTGTCGGCGTAGCTTGATCGAGGCGTGGCTGGACACTCGACCATTTAGATGCTTACGTGAGTCGACGCCGGCGTCTCGTCGCGGGTACTCGTATTCTCCGCATCAGTACTGCTACTGTTCGCTGCCGCTGCTGGCACCAGCGCGTCATCGCCAATGCTGCTCGAGCTGAGAAACGTGCCGTTGCTGTTGGTCCACGCCGACGCGTTCTTGAGCATCATGCGCAGTTCGTACGCGACTTGTAGTCCCGTGGGGCGATCTGCCGGCGCGAACGCCGTGCAGCGCGTGGCCAGTGAGCGGATCTCGGACGGACACGACTCGGAGAAGCTCGATGACAGGGAGCCACTCAGCAGCAGCCCCGCGATCGCTGAGTCGGTCAGTCGCTCGTGGCCCGATTCGTCCGTGAGATCGTCGAACGGCAGCTTGTGGGTATCAATCTCGCTCAGAATAATGCCGAGCGAGTAAATGTCGACCGACTCGTCGTACCGCTGGCCGGCCAGCACCTCGGGCGCGACCCAGCGGATCGTGCCCACAGCGGCAGTCATGGTCTCATCGTCCAGCTTGTACCGCGAGATGCCAAAGTCGCTGAGCTTGGCATGCATGTTCGCATCGAGCAGCACGTTGCGCGACTTGAGGTCGCGGTGAATCACGACCGACTCGAGCGAGTGCAAGTACACGAGCGCCTCGGTGATGTTCAGCGCGACGCGCACCATTTGCATGGTCCAGCCATTGTCCACCTTGGGGTTCTCGTCTAAGTACGACCGCAAGTCGCCGCCAGCCATGTACTCGGTGACCATGGCAATGTCGCTCTCCTTGGTCCACACGACGCCCACAAAGTGCACGACGCAGGCGTGCGAGAGCGACGACAGCAACTTGATCTCCTCGACAAAGTCGTTAATCTGCTGGCGGTCAATATCGCCCGTTTGCTTGAGCCGCTTGAGTGCAAATCGCTCGTTCTTGTAGATTGCGAGCCACACTTCGCCGTACATACCGCTGCCCAGCAGTCGCTTCCTTTCGACGAGGTCTTCGTCCAGTCGGTTCTGCAGCAGCACCGTGTCCGACCAAATGGACGCCGATGACTGGTGGCGTTGCATTTTCTCGAGGCTCGCCGTCTTGGCGTCGAGATCTTGGAGCCGCTTCTTCTGCAGCGCGCGGCGGCGCCAGACTGTGGCCACAAGCATTGCCAGTGCGGCGGCCAGGCACACGTTCAGCAGCACGAGCCCGACCGAGATTTTGCTCGAGGAAGGCTTCTGCTGCTGCAGGTTCGCGGCGTTGCTTGCATTCGGCGAACACACTGAGTACCCACGCAAGTCCATGAGGTCCGCAGCGTCACAGTCGGTCGCGAACATGGCCTGGTCCAGTACGACCACGGGGATCCGCGCGAGCGAGGCGATCTGGTCGACGTTGGGCGCGAATCCACGGATCGGATTCCCCGAAAGATTGAGCAGCAAGAGCTCGTCCATTTCGAAGATACTCGTGGGAAATGTCGTCAAATTGTTCTCGGCAAGGTGGAGTGTTTGCATGAGCGGCGCGTAGCTCACGTTGAACTCACGTAGGGCGTTGCGTCGCAAATCGAGATACGCCAGCGCTGCGTAGCGGCCCACGAACCGCGTGATCCGGTTGCTGTTGAGATCTCTGTAGAACAACGATAAAGCTGGGTCATTAAGAGAAGGGCGCACAGAAACTTCATCCAGTCGTACATGTTCGCGAGTCCCGGCAGCGAATTGGCCACGTCGAACGACTCGAGGCTGCAGTTTGTGATCACTAAATTTTCCAGCGTCTGCATGGCGCGAATATCATTGGGTGCCACTTGCAACGCCGAGTCCAAAATCGAGCTACCGCAGTAAATGGTCAGGACGTTATCAACGATAGCCCAGTGGTAAGGAGAAACAGCAAGGCACGCACATGTCAGTGAGTGAATCGGGTAGCGTGCCGGACTTGACCTCGGTGAACTTTGCGTTCGACAAGGAGATCGTGCCGAGTGTCGGAGGAAGCGATTCAGGCACCAATTGTCCCAGCGGGTTCGAGTCGAGATAGCTGTCGACACACACACAACAGTCAGCTCAGCACACTCTCCAAGGGTTTGTTTCCAGCACGGAAGCACGTACAGGATGTCGAGGCTGAGATCTGCGACACCTTTCGGCACCGCTTCGAGAGCATTGTCGCTCAAATCCCTGACCGAGAAAGGCAGAACAATGCGTGAGATACAATACCAGTTCACAACCGAGCGGACATGAGTCGCTCCACACACAGTTTCGTGAGACTATCGGGAAGCGCCGTGAGATCGGCCACAGCGTTTGGATTTCCGGCCATGAAGCTGAGTGTCAGCACACACACACACAAGTCTTGTCAGTTTCCACCCCACTCCAAGCCTTGTTTAAATCCACCAGATGACTGACAGCGAGTCAAGGTTCGGCAGTTTCTCCAACTCGTTTGGGAACTTCGAGAGGCGGCAGTAATCAACGCTGAACTCCACCAAGCTCTCGGGTAGCACCGAGAAATCGGGGTCGCGGCTCAGGTCGTTCGCCCTCAGGCTCAAGATGGTGAGCCCTGTCATCGCCTTGATCACGCGGGGCACTGCTGTCAGTGAGCAGTTGATGAGGCTGAGGGAATTCATGCTCAATGGTGGCAGCGCCTTTGGCGGGATCTCCTTGAGTATGTTGCCATCCATAAACCTATAATCGAGATAGCATAAAGGTGAGTACCCTCAGTGTGTGGCCCTGCGCCAATGCGTGTACATACAGATTGATGAGCCTTGGCATCTCAGCAACGTCCGGTGGGATTTCGGTCAGCGCATTGCGGTCGAGATACAGCTGCTCGAGCCCAAGGGGGAGTGTTCCCTTTGGGATCATGCTGATCGAATTGCTTGCCACGTCACTACACAGACAGACAGAGCACCTCAGCATCCTCTGGCCGCCTCTCCACCATTGAAAAGATGGTCCAGCCATACATGATCGTTAGGTTCTGTGGGAATAGGCCTTTTCCCAAATGCGAGATGGCGTTGTACGACAGGTTCCTGCTCAAGAAGAGACGAAAAGAAGCGTAAGGTACAGTCGCTAGGCCCACGACATCCGACCGAGGTACGTACAAACGCACGAGCGTGTTGGGCAGCGCCGACCGCGTAATCTCGGTGATGGAATTCATGGACAAATCCCTACGTTCCCCACCTCACAAGGTGTCAGGGGCGGACTTAGACGGCAAAATCAAAGCTCCTCCAACGTACAGCGCCTTGAGGGTGGGGAATGACGCCTGTGCGAGCGGAAATGACGTGAGCATTGTGTTGCGCAAGTACCTGAGACGTCCATCAAGCAACAAGTCAGCATAGGGAACCCTTGGGTCCCTAGACGGATATAGACATATCCCGCCCACTCAACGACAACGTACAATTCCGTGAGCGCGGGGAATACGAGACCCTTGGCGATGTCTGGTGACACTGTAGGCACCTTGATGTTCTCAAGCCGTAAAAACTGGAGTCGCTGCACGTCCTGGTACAGCGACGGCGGCATTTCAAAGGGAACGATCGATCCCTTGGGTCGTGAGACTTGGTCCTGATAGTACAAGTCCTCGTCGTCGAAGTTGATATCGTTGGCGGGCTCGTTGCCCGTGACGTAAAACATGACGGTGCCGTTCGGCAGCGCGATCTTGTCGGCCCACTGGCTCACGAGTGAAATGTTGACCCCGACGGACAGCGTGTCCTTGTTGATGCCGTTCCATGAATTGACCTCGTCGACGACCGCAGCGTCGTCGTAGAGCGAGAGGAACCAGCCGTTCCATCGGTCGGCATTCGGAATACACTGGAAGGCGCACGTGTCGCCGTGGTAGCACATGCGCCGCCGCGTCGTCGCGCACTGGGAGAGAAAGTTCTGTGGGTAGAAAATACACAGGTTGTTGGACGGGCAGTTCTTCGGACACGCCGTCGTGATCGCCGGCGTCGTGACCCGCGCAAGCGTCGAGTTGCTCATCGGACACGTCACGCGCTGCTTGGCGGTCGCCGCGTCCTCGGCGTTCGGTGCCGCAGCAATGGGATTAGCGGCCGGAGACGAGCGGACGTGGCTGCGCGCGCGGACGCGAACGTGCACAGTCGTGGCGGCGGTCCCACGAGTGTGCGCGAGCGCGAGCAACGCCGAGAGCCATAGCGACAGCGACAGCCCACGCGCCATGATGACGAGATGGGAGCCGCGACGTTGGGGAAGGAGGGAGAGTGACGGCGTGCGGCTGATCTCTTCGGTTGGGTTAACCGTCCTCGAGAACTCAGGTTTCCATGATTGGCTAAAGATAGGGATTTGAGGCAAATGATTGGTGGTAAAAGGTCAGCGGTGAGTTTTGGGTTGACCCAGTATGATTGGATGAAAATGAGATCCTTCTTTCCTCTATTGGTTCATATAGATACGCTTCTAGCCCATTTGATAACGCGACAGAAGTGATACTTTACATCACTCAAAGTACAGTATGTGGGGCCTACTATAATAATAGTAGTGCGACCTCTGGGGGAGGGGACGCTATCAGTGAGTCAGACGCACCGAATCGTAGCATCTCCAACCCCTGCGTTTGACTGTATTAGCTAGAGGCTAAGTGCGGCGAGCAGTGTGGGGGCTGTGCTGCTTACGGTTACGACTGTCGCGCTCGACGTTCTGCCACTCCGCCCACCGGCAGAAGGCGTCTACAGGCAGTCGATCACCTACTGGGTGCGATTGTGTTTTTCATGTACCGTTATTGTGCCGTGCGCAATCCTCCAGTTACAGCATGCATCACCGCGACTACCATTTAGGGGAGTGTCGACCATTGCCACTACCGCGTTTATCGCCGCAGCAGCACCGGCATCCTTCCTCTCCTTCCACCTGCTCATTGGCTTTCCGACACCATGTGCCTTCCAGTTGGCCGGGCTTCCGCTATATCCACTTTTGGGCATAGCATTCTGGGTAATATGGAAGGACACGATCCGTGGCGACACTGAAGTGCAGCAAGACTTGCGACAGTTCTCCTTGTGCTGAAGCTGTCAGTCTACGATGTTGATGCTGTACCCAGTCATGATTCTCGTCTTCGGGAAGTTGAACAGGATCCAGCAGACGCTCTTATCGTTCACTTTCCCCGTTCTCAAACTCATGTTCAAGAACTGGGCGAGTCGCGGTCTCTATCGCCTTGACGATACTGCGCCAGTGTGCAGCGTGGTTAGCATCGACGTGTTTCACACACTTCTGCTTTCGTGCGCGATACAGTCGGCCGTGTCACGTGCGACATTGGTCTCCGTCATGACGATCGACGTCTGTCAGAGCGTCATCGCGCTCGTGGAAGTTCGAGCTGTCATCAAGCGAATTGGGCGCCTTGGCCGAGTGTCTCACCGCGGGGTAGTAGCCATACTAGTAGGTTCGGTTAGGCAGGTAGAAAATGGCCGTCAGGTAGATGGCTGTGTACAGGAGCTCTTTTTAATGGATTAGTCAACAGACCCATGCCAACAAAAGATCGGTGGAACATACCGTAGATTGTAGTAACGACCACCTCGATGAACTCGATGAGCATAATATGCTTCTCCACGTGGTCGAATTCTATATTATAGAATTCGACCATGTGGAGAAGTTTGAGCAAGAGCTGCACATATTCGGCTTCTGCTGCGCATCTCTCCCCCAGCGGCCTCGGGTCGATCAAGTCCATTGATGGGCCGGCGCATCCGATGCGGACTACTCGCTTTCGTGACGCTAGCGCGAACAAGCGCGAACACACCTGCCATTGTACTTGCCGTCGATGCCGTGGGAGTCCGACTTCAGGGTTGTTTCGGATGTGGGGATTGGACTTGAGGAAGGAGCATGCGACCGAGAGGATGTTGGTCTGACGGCGCGTTTGCCACAGAGGAGAAGGCGCTGCTGTGGAACTGGAGACCTCTAGACAAAGGCGCTCCAGTCGCTTGACGACCGCTCGAACTTCCACGAGCGCGGCGACGCTTTGAAACACGTCGATAGTCATGACAGATATCAGTGTCCCACGTGACGCTGCTGACTGCATGGCGCACAAAAGCAGGAGCGTGCGGAAAACAGAGATGCTAGTGACAACGTACACGGGTGCTCGATCCTCAAGATGATAGAAACCGCAACTTACCCAGTTCTTGAACGTGAGGTTGAGAACGGGAAGTTCGAGAGAGAAGCGCGTCTACTGGACGCCGTTGAGTCTACCGAAGACGAATATAATGACTGGCTACAGCGTCACCATCGCGAGTGGGCAGGTGGAAAACAGGATCAACTGTCACAAGTTTCGCTGCAGTTCTGTGTCGCCGCGGATGGTGGTGTTCCACATTGCCCAGAATGCGCCACAGAAAAGTGGATAGAGCGGAAGCCCGATCAACTGGATGGCGAATGGTTGATGGGAACCCAACCACAACGTGGATCAGAAGATTCAAGACTGGTGCGGCGGCGGCGATAAGCGCGATGGTGGCAATAATGAATAGCCCTCTCCTGTACGGTAGTCACGGCGGTGCGTGCTGGAACTGGGGAATCGAACACGGCGCGATAATAGTATAAGTAAGAAACAGTCGCAACCACGAGGTGATCGATTGCTTGTGGATTCACCCTGTCGATGGACGGAGCGGTAGCACGTCGAGCGCGACAGTCATTCCCGTACTGATGACCGGCGTCAGCAGCGGGATGGCGGTCGCACGCACCACACCGGTCTGGCGCGTGAACATGTGAAGCTCATCGAGACGAGTCGGCGAGTACTGGCCGTGCAGTTCAATCTGGAGTCCTTTCCAGGCTTTGACGAGCGCGCGAAGAAACGCGAGTAATTGCCGTAGATGGCCCATCAGTCCTTGTGCCTCGACAAGAACTCTTCACGTGCGCAGGCTTGCGAGGGGTTGATTTGCAAGAGAGTGAGGCAGCGATGCCGTTAGTGATAGATACAGCATTTGTAGGATCAGCGGGAAAGCAGATCCCAGTGAGATCTAATCTCGGATCTTATCTTCCAAGCTGCTCGCTAAATTGGGCGTTAGGAGCTGAAGGAAGTGTTCGTTCTTGGGCGGATGATACTGCTCCATCTGACAAACGATGGGGAGGGTATCAACGACCTCGAGAGGTCATCAGTGGTTGTGGTCAGCCGCCGCCAGTCCTGTGTAACATTGGGCGCATCGTGTTCGCGTGAGGCTGTCTAGAAGGGGTAGAGTGGATCGAGGAGCAGGGGTTATACTATTAGTTCTTCGCATTGTACTTCATCATTCTCATCATGCCAAATTTCTTCTCCTTTATTTCTGAGGATGCATTCATTCAAGTGGCAGAGGAGCTATCTCCGGATGGTGCGTTTTGTTCGACTGGACGCCGCAGCCATGCAAACTGAAACGTGTAGTCGCACCCTGGATGTCATACAAGCACTAGCGTTAGCCCTGTGAACACATACCCGCCAGCCAGTGCTGACGTCGGCCTCGTACCAAAATGCTCAAG
>JAADWA010000508.1:0-22257 GCA_023335935.1 Pythium phragmiticola | reverse complement strand
CCATGCAGACGGAGTTGTCCTAGGACCTTCTTTCGAACCGTGTTAAGGTGGTCTTACTGGTTTTTAACGGGTCCGAAGTGCACTTGATAGAACCCGTAAGCTTGCACAAAGCGGGATTGGAACCAATGCCACGACGCAACCGAGGTGGATGTTCAACTGAACCAAATTCTACTCGCGACTGGTATGCATTCCGGTTTTTCAATTTGGAGATGGTATATAAACTGGATTTTCATATTTGAGGTGGTACTTTGCTCGTTTTTAGATTAGCGACAAATCATGACTGGTACAAACCACGAATTTTGATTTTCAGTGGTATATTTCGCGTATATAAGTTGAAAAATGGTATACTGACGGGTGAGCCCCTTAAAAAAATATTTAATTTTTAAAATAATAAACGACCCGAAATCATAATCATAACACTGTATCCTACTGTAGAACTGAAGTACTAGTACTACACAGTCTCGAAGACCCAGAGGAGGAAGTACTCATATACTGTAGTCGTTCTCTTCTTCTAGGTGTGCGTCCCGCTTCGACGTCAACATCCTCAGTGACTTGCCACCAGCAGGCTTGGGCTTGGCAATGGCCTACGTGGTGATAGTATGATTGGAGGGGGCCGGGGCTTCTCCACCACCAGCAATCTTACCGTTAATAAAGTCGAGCACACTCGTCACGCGCACGTACACCCCCGGCGCGACACCACACTTGCCACCCCAGCTCACGACCCCGACCAGTGCGCCGTTTGCGACAAGTGCGCCGCCAGAGTCGCCCTGGCACGTGTCCTTACCGCCGCCAGCACCAGCGCAGAGCATGCGGGTCGTGATGCGGTTTTTGTACGTCTTGTCGCACATCTCGTTCGAGATGATCTTGACGTTGACCTCGAGCAGCGTCGTCGCTTGTTGCTTGCTCTGCGTCACGCCCCATCCACGCACGACGGCCATGGTGTTCGGCTTGTTCTGCGAGCCATCGGCCGCGGCGAGCGGCAGCGTCTTGGCGGTCGACGGCGTTTCGAGTTTCATGACCGCGATATCGTAATCATTCATTTTTTCGTTGTACTTGTCGTGGACCCAAGCTTCGGCGATCTTAATACGCTCGCCGCCCTTGGCGCCTTCTGACGCTTGTGCGCCAATGGCCGCGTACATCGTATCGTTATTGATGCAGTGCGCAGCCGTGACAATATACTGCGGCGTGACCAGCGTCCCCCCACAGAAGGTGTAGCTTTCAGGCTTTTCGCGAAGCGAGATGGTCCACGGGTACTTGGAGACGTCGGCCTCCCTGCCGCCGTAGATGCGGGACTCGTCATTCGTGACGCGGCTGCTCGTCTCTTCCGCATCCGGCATCGTGTGTGTGTCGTTAAAGTCATAGGCCGCGGCTGACGAGATCGCACCGCCCAGCACAGCGAGGGTCGTAAGCGCGAGGATTCGCCGTAGCTGCATCATGGTGGGGAAGTTACTGAATCAACTGGGGTGCACTGAGCCGTGCAAATTCCGCAATGTGAGACGAGCGAGCACGATGACGAGAGCGAGGCAAGCCTTCTGTTGTACGTAAGGTAAGAGCTCTCCCGCTGCGACTCACACCTCCAAGTCGGAATGGTCACTATGAGTCATAGTCTCTGCAGAGTCGGTCATAGACTATGACCGACTCTGCAGAGATGATCATTCAAGGACGCACGTTCTCTACTGTTGAGAAGTGTTGTGGATACAGTATACAGTACTACCGTAGAATACGAACAACAGACGTGGCTCTGTCCGCCACAACGAGATGTACTGTAGTACAGTACATTCCGATTGTTGTTCCCACTGATTTGGTTTGTGATACTGTATCAGGTTGTTCCCACTGGCTCCGACAAGAATTTGTCCCTACAGATGTTCTAATGTGTAAGGAAAAGCGTACACAATTCTAAAATGTCTCGTCTGACAGAATATAAAGGTATACGTGCGGGCAATTCAGTCAAATGCACCAGGCAAATATCATGCCAGACAGGACAGGCATTAAATTTCACGCTTCCCTTACATGTGATAATATCTGTATTACCAAAGAAGACTGGGTGGGAACAGCCTGCAATTACACATCGCATTATCCTATATACCCTATTTTACGGGAAGTGGCTGTACAGGTGTTATAATAGTGGGTGTGTTCCGGATTCCAAAAAGACAATTATCTTCGTGCGGTGAAAGAGACAAAAATGCGCCTGTCGTGTTCATTTCTGTGCATAGCGGAAGTGGAAGTTTGTTTCAAGCGCAGTTTGCGTTCAACGAGCACTGAGATCGACGTAAGAGAGCGCCGCGTAACAAAGGAATAACCGAGCATAACGTATCAAGGCTCATGCGGTTTTAGAGCTTGATGATTACACCAGTCGTCCACGAATATTGCCTTTCTTGGGAACCGGAGTCATACCCATTTTGAACCTCATGCGTGTGGAGAAATCAACACCCTTGATTGATCCTATAACCACGGCGCCCACCCGGGAAAGAGCGCGCACAGATTCCGCGGGTCCTGGGCGGCGCTGATGAGCTGCTTGACTTGGCCTTCGATGCTGAGCGCATTGCCGTTGGGGTCTTCGTACCCTTCGAGCTTTTGCTTGACGCGGAGCAGCGCACGCGACGCGGCGTCGTTGTTGGTCGCGCCCGCGACGCCGTCGCCCGTGTTCGCGTCGCGCTCACTCGCGCCGCCGGACCGTGTGCCACCTTCTTCCTGGATTTTGAGTGCCTTGAGTGGCGACAGCGTCCAGCGGTAGAGCGGGTCGTGGACCACGACTTCGAGAATGGTCACGACCGACGCGCTCTTGCGGCGGAGCAGCTGCAGCGTCGCCTCGCAGCAGCGCGTAAACACGCCGTCGACGCCCGTGACGCCCATGCCGTCGACGAGATCGCGCGTGAGCCGAAACGGCACTGTCTCGGGCGTGAACAGCGCCATGCCCTGGTCAAAGACGACACCAAAGTCAATGTGCACGAGCTCGGCCGTGTCTTCGTGGATCAAAATGTTCTGCGAGTGGCGGTCGCCAATGCCCAAGATATAGCCCACGATCGACGTCACGGCCGCGCTCTGCACGAACGCGAGCCGCCGCTTGTACCACATGGCCGCGTCGGGAAACTTTTCAAGGAAAAAGTGGTGAAACACGGGCGTAAAGTGCGCCTGGATCGTCTCAAATGCCGCAAACTTGTCTGGCTGATTCTTCAGGTACATGCGGCACTCGGCGTGCTTCCATTCGTGCGGGTGGTACCGCTCGTGCGCTGACAGCCGCTTCGCCAGTCGGCTCACCAGATACGACCCCCACGGGATCGTATGGTCCACCCACTCAAGCACACCAGCGATCGGCGACAGCGGCACGACCTTGTACGTGCGAAGTCGCAGATTGCGCTTGCGCGTGGACTGGTCGTCCTGGAGAAACTGGTTCATCGTGTCAAAGACCTGCTCGATCACGAGATCCTGCCGTATGTCGTCCTTGCCCTTGACAAGCTGCTTGAACCGCCGGCCGTCCGAGCCAAAGCAGTAAATGATTTTGGGGCGATGGATGCCGCTGTCCGTGATCGAAAACATCGGATCGAACGAAAGCATGCGACTCACCTCCGAATAGTCCAAGTCGGGACGAGGGGCGATCCAACTTGTAAGCACCGCAGGCATCGCGGCGCGACTGCCGCTACTACCCGAGCGACGCGACCGGTCGCGAAGACAGTGGTCAAAAGGGATTGCGTTACCACCCAACGTCGTGATCTTAATCTCGGCCAACGCGATCTTCTTGCCCAGCTTGTGGTAATCGCGCGTGTCGAAGAGGGCGAGCTGGATGTACGCATTCGACACCATATCCAGCGACTCAAGCAAGTCACATTGCGGGCCCTTCCGCAGCTTCTCAATGTACCTCTTCGCACCCTCCGACTTGGCATCGCCGACGTTTGTGCGAAACTCGACCGAGCCTCTACCTTCGACATCACCGCTGTTCTTCAGCGCGATTAGCTGGACGAGTGCATGGTGCGGGTGCTGTTCACACAGTTTGATCACCATAGCGCTCAGCACTCGCTCGAAGAGCGCGTCGCTGTCCACACCGTCCGTAAGTGTGGACGACCCGGCTGAAGAGAGAGAGCTCCCCACGCGTGAGATAATCTGATACGATAGTGGGACAAACTTGTACGATGGCACCGAGTCGACAATCTCACGCACAACACGATTGACGCTCGGCTTGAGATGATTGCTGAACCACAACGACACCACCCGAAACACCACGGCGAGCTCCGACTTTGCCGACAGCATCAGTGCCTTTCCAAAGCTACACAGGGCGCCACCGAGAAATTGGTCCACCGACGCTTCCACCTTCGTGCGCTCTTCATAGTCGTACTGGACTTCCTTGTTTAGCGCATGAATATGGGCTCGATTGTCGTGTTGTTTCGCCTCGCTCATCGCAAGACACTCCTCGAGTTCACGCTGACGCGCCTCAGCAACGCGCTTCCCCGCGAGCCATTCACGAGAACTGACGCGTGCTGCAACCTGCTGGTACATTTCGGCCATATATTCGGCCAGAGCAGCGTGGGCTTGTGCGGCATGCTGCGCGTCCGACGGCGTCGTATGCAGTTCATTCCCACTCATCGTGTCGATGATGTCCGTTGCCTTCTGTAAATACTCGCGCAAAATGACTTGGGAGTTTTCAGATCGCTGGGATGCAATCCACTTGCCTGTCATCGTCAGCGACGCTACGTATAGCATCCTCAGATGCGTATCGGTTTCGTCTCCACGCTGACGTTCAAACTTCGCTTCCAAGTCTGCTTGTAAATGCTTCGCGACCCAAATTGCACTTCGAGTTTCACGCTGACTCCAGAGCAGCTTCGCACGTTCCATCTTCCACCGGGCTTCGTCAAGCAGTCGTAGCTGGCCCAGCTTGTGGAGTTGCTCCAACTTTGTGTGTGCCTTGTATGCCACCGCGACGCGACCGGCCTCGCGGCCTTGCGTTGCTATCGATAGGTATATACCTGCAAGCGTGTTGGTGCGTTCTGGCAGATCAATCAGCTGAGCAAGCACTTCTTCGAGTGCCAACAACCCGTACGTCGCATCAAAAACACTATTGCCTTGCGTGCAGTGTCGTTTTTGCCATGTCTCAAATAGCCTCGTGAGCGCTGTGGTATCGGTCGTTTTTGCGCACTCTTCGATCTCGTGGACTGTTTGGAGATGAAGCAAGGCTTCCATCGACTCCTGTGTGCACTCCAAGCCAAAGAGGCTCGTTCGCGCGTTCGTGAGGATGTGTTGCTTTGCGAGCGCTGTAATATGTTTGAGCTGCCCAATGTCCCGATGAGCCAACGCCTTGAGTGCCTGGTAGATCGTTCTCTGGTGCAAGTATGGCGACTGATTTCCATCCAGTCGGGCCACTCCAGGCAGTGTTACATGGCTGGCATCGATCTCCAACGAATCCCACTGCAGACTCTTCCACGCCAGCGCGAAGCGATGCTCTTGAATGTTTGGCGTGTTTGAACTCTTCCCTGCGAGAGCTTCTAGACGCTGCAGGAGCATGTGTTCGTACCCGAGGTGATTCAACGCATTCAAGGATTCTTCGACGACACGGATGTTCGAGGCGCTTCGGTCGAACTGGAGGGCGACATCGTACAGAGGGAGAACTTGCGCAAAGTTGCCTTCACGATTGTAAGCGACCATTTGTGATCCAAGCGTTCGCCCATCATTGACACCGTAGATGCCGTCCGCATCATCGTCCAGGTTGTACGCGTCGACAAGAATCTTGCGAACTCGGGCGTCCCATTCGAGTGACGCGGACACTGCAACACTGGAGGCAGACAGTGATGGTAGCAAGCCTCCATGATGGTCTTCCAGCCACATTTCAACATACTGCATCGCAGAGAACGGCATCTTCACGCGAATCGCGGCCTCCGCCAGCTCAAGAAGGTCCACACCAACGAGGCACGAGTAGGCCAATCGATTCACTGGCGAAGTCCCTCCAGTGCTCTCCCATTTGCTTGCATCTGAACTTCGGCTTGTAGTTGCACTCACCGCATTGCTGGCCCCTTTCTTGGTTGACGTCGTTGTCGCTCCACTTAATTTCTGCCCATTGGTCTCCACGAACAACGCCTTTTCCGTTTCTCGTAGGAAGTTGATGCTGTGAATGAGTAGCTGCACTACGCGTCCGTCTGGAACTGCATTTCCACTCGCACAAATGATCTCTCGGATGCACTCATTCACCACTGCCGCTGTCATCGAATCCTGCAGCGCATTCTTCAAGATAGCCCACAGAACGTATGGAAGCATGAAGATGGCAAGATCGGCACGAAGGCGGGTCAACGGCGCGCATGCCTGGAGTACACGATCCACGCAACGCTCTGCCAGCGCTTCGGTGAGCGCCCCGATCCATTCCTCAAATGAACTGGTATTGTACGCACGCCAAAGTACTCGAAGCTTGGACAGATCTGCAACTGATGGATGGCTTCCGACGCCAATAACAGCCGCAGACGACCATCCTAGTGACCAGTTTGACGGCGACGTATGCACGAATGCTTCGAGGAAGAATTTGAGCTCTTGGTCCTTGCACTTGGTAAGGGCATTGACTCCTTCATCCAGTCGCAATACTTTCTTGATCGAATTGAGTGCTTCATGAATCACCTCGGAGCTCACGTACGCGTCGCCACTAACTTCAAACAACAAGGAGCTCAGGTAGCGCAGTGTGTGCTCGTACATTTCCATCTGAAATGTCGTCTTCGTTTCTCGCAGAGCGCCGCGTCGAAAGTGGCGTTGGTAGAGACGACTCAGTTCTTCCCCATATTGACCCGGGCTCAGCTCGAAGTCATTGGTTTCCCACATGCCGATTCCGCCGAGTGTATCTGCAAGCGTGAGAAGCACATCACCATCGTTTGGATGGCCCGAGCCGTTTTCGTACTGGGTACTTAGGGTGAACAAGGTCCGAGCCAGCTTCGCCATCACTGCCTTTTGAGTCGCCGCAGCTTCGATCTTGTCCTCGTCTGTCATTTCGTCACGCCCGTTGGTTTGAAGAGCTTCATGGAGCACCCGGACATGGTCACAAAGTACGTGAAGCTGGGAGCCTATTCCCACCACGTCGTTGCGCTGGATTCCATAGCGTTCCATCAGGGTCCCATTTCCCAAGGCAAAAGTTCGCGGTTGATGAAAGCGCTCTCCGACTTGATTCGCTCGCAGCACAAACTTTTCGATCTCCTGGATTGCCTGTTGGCATGCCTTGTCAGTGATTGCTTTTGTCAATTGTCTGTTGGCTGCATTCTCGAGTGACTTGCGTCGTTCTGTCGATGACTCACGCGCACTCTTTCCTGGCGATATCGATAGCATGGAATTCAGCTTGTCGAGGCAGGCAGAGACTCCGGCTGGGACCAGTTCCACATCCACCATGAACTTGCCCAATCCCGTCGCCATGTTGTTGCAGATGGCAAAGACTATCCACTCAAAATTCGCCTTGTCGTCGCTATCGAGTGGAATGGCGTCCGAAGCGCGACTAGCGCAAACGAGGATGTCGGCGATTCCTTGCACAACAAAGTTGAGATACTTGCCAAATGTCTCGGTACAGTTCTTCATGAAGTGATCGCAAATGTCGCGAACCGTGAACGCGAGCTTTCGCGATGAATTCTTGTCTCTTCGTTTAACGTTCTTGGCCGTTTCGAACAACACGTGGAGGAGGAGGTGCTGCAGGACGGCATTGTTGGCAGTGTCCTTGTCCGAGATGGCATCCTTGATTTCGATGACAAATAAGCACAAGCATTCGATGGCACGAGATGCCAGCGGCTCGAAATATGCCGTGTGAAGAAGCACCTCGTGGAATTCCGACAAGATCTCGGCCAGATTCATCCGTCCCCAGTCGAAACCGGAGTATTTCTCTTTCATGATCTTCATCGCCCGCAGCCATCGTTCTCCAGCCGAAGAGACCGTGGATGTCTCCAGTGCTGGGGGATGGATGCTCCCAACGATACCCAAGACAGAAAATCGCACCATCTTGACAACGACGTGGCCCAGATGCGAGAGTGTCAATGCATAGGTGCTCGCTCGTTCTTCCGCGACTGTAAGCATGTGGGCCCCCACACGCTCCAATACTGGAGCACCGTCCATAGCTGAACACGTGGAGGCAGACTCGAGCACAAATGCGAGCGCAAATAGATCCGTAATCAATTGCTCTTGCACAAACCCGGATAGTTGGCGTTGCCTCGCCATGTCTTCAGCGATGTCACGGGCAGGGCTTGAACTAAGCAGTAGATGCCGCGCCAAACCTTCGACTAACGAGAAACTTGGCCCTTCCGACCCGCCCCCTCCGTGCACAATATCGTACACCACCGCCGATGGCAAGATGACGTCCACATGGCTGGCAAACATCCTCGCAGTAGTCGTAGCCAACCGCCCCATAGAACTTTCCAGCATCAGAGTGGCTGGAAATGCCTTCAAAAGTTCCTGGGCGTCTAATTGCTTCCGTTCCACGTCGGTTTCGAGAAGCGATCCACCGCCTGCAGTCCCCATGAGGTGGTTCGACCACAGGAAGCAGAAATGGTCGGCGACCATGCGACCGACAGATGGGTAGCCGTACCACACCGAAATCTCGCCGAGCCAATCCGTGATTATTCTTGATCGAGTATAAAAGGCAACGTCCTTGGCCGTCGCCAGTCGCATGACCACAAGAAGCGTTTCGGGCACCACCGTGGGACTTGAGCATGCACACACATAGAGCGTGGACAGCGCAACGACGCCACTCTCGACAGAGCTTGAACGACTCTCGCCTGCGGTTCCCCTGATTGTACTCGGAGAGCTTGCGCTGGGCGGAAGACACTGCGAAAGCACTTGAAACAAATCACGAAACACTTGCTCGCCGCCATCTGGATACATGTAGAATAGCGTCTGCAGCGTGCGCACTGATTCAAACCGGACAGCCATGGCGGGGTCGAGTAGACTCACCATGGTTACGTCGATAAAGTCGCCAAACAGATCCGCGTTAAGACGAAAAAACACTTCCATCGTTGCGACCACGGCGCGTCGAAGAACGAGAAGCTGATCACTCGCAGTCTCTCGTCTCCCAGCATCGATCAGTCGGCGAGCAGTCGTGAGCAGAAGTTCTGGTACATCTTCCTTGTGGATCAATTTTCGACCCTCGTGCATCGTGGCGCATCGCTTCAATACCAGCAGAATATCTGTGTCGAGTAGCAATGCCGCCGATGGGTTTCCACTGGCACCACCGCGACGAATTCCTCCCGCGACTTCTTTATCAACTGCATCCATGATCTTCACCAAGACTTCGAGGCTTTCATATCCACACACCCCACACAAGAGTGACGCGACAGCGATGAGAAAATCCGGCGTGAAATCCAACTCCAGTGCATACTTCCGCACAGTCTTGAGACCGCTCTCCTTCTTCAGCAAAAGAATGACGCGCAATGACCACAAGCTGAGAATCTTGGTTGCGTGAGTGGCACGATATGTTGGTTTTAAAGTCAGCGTCACAGAATCACTGTACCAGAAGATGTCAATACGAGCCAACAAACGATGATAGCTATCCACACGACCTACCTTAAGAGTTCGTCCTCTTCCACGTCGGCGGTGGCACTGATAATCGCGCGGGCGGCGGTTCTTGGTTGCGATAAATGGGTATCCCAGTCCCAACTAGTTCCAGGTGTTGGCGTTGAGCTGAAGGTCGCTGACGAGAACGATCTGGATGACATCAGTGCCGGGTCATCGCGTGACTGTGTCGCTTTTGAGTGCGAACTGGAGAATCCGCCACTTCCACTGTCCATCAACATGAGCTCCAGCGATGCCTCGATGGCGGCCACAGTCTTCCGAATGGATGGTCGCAGCTCCGACGGAATGCGCAGATCAATTGGATCCGCGCATGGATGCTTCATGATCTGCACGCTGTTTCCGCCCTGCACGAGGAGAATTAGCGACTGAAAGTCCATGAGTTGTTGCGTCACAATGCTGGCAGTCATAGCCGTCTTTCGCGCGTGATCAACCGTTCCAGCGGAAAGGTGACAAGCCAACACGCCCAGACATTTCTGCAGCAATGAGCACAATAGACCTTGCGCGCCCGTATGTTCGTGTCTTAACTCGAGTGACGCGGTGTCCTTTGCTTGTCCGAACGCAGATGCAAGCGTTAAAGCAACCTGTCGGGAGAAGCACGATCGTTAGCAACCAGCCTCCAGCAAAATAGCAAATTGCTAGCACAGAACCGTGCTTCTCACCGTCATGAGCGAATTGAGATGGCATAGTAGTCTTGGAGAATCTTGCTCAACAGCGCTCAGCTTGTTGGACAGATCGTCGACAATCTCGGTGAAGTTGTTAACGATGGCTGATTTTGAAACATTGACGGATTCAACCGATGCAGTTGCTGCCATATCCCCGTCCAGACCTGCAATGTCTGCCAAAAAACGTACAGTCGATGTGCTCTGATATGGGCAATCTCTTGTCGAGCGCCGGGCGAGGCTATCCGGGATGCGCAAGTGTTCGAATCCGATCGCTTTCTCCCAGTCTTCTCTCGTGTCTGTTGCACGTTGGTTGTTTTCGTGGCTGTGCCGGACAAACTCGAGCAGAGCAGTATAGCGATCTGGATGACCCCCCTTGCCATTCTTTATAAAAGAACTCGTATCTTGAAGCCAAGCGATTCCCCACTCTTGCAGCGCAAAGTGCACGCCGAATCCATCGAGCTCCGGTCCCACGACGACATCCTTCTTGTGAAGACTGGAAGTCGAGAGAGCACGTAGGAGTATTGGCTCCATTTCAAGGCACAGAAATGAGTTCACGAGACGTGACGGTGGTGGGATGCCGAGAAAGCTCAGCAGAGCTGCTGCATACATAGCCGGGATCGCGTCGTGAGCTGAGAAATGATTTTCCCAGCTGGAATCCATCGGCTTGCTTTCCTCCACCAATACGGTTGACTGGATATGCTCGAACACTGCAGCCAAAACTTCGGAGCGGACGGAGCGGGTTGATAAATCTTGATGTGGAGCCGACTCGGTTTGTCGTAACTCACTATCTGATGATGGATGTATGAGCTGCAACAGCGAGGACAGGAAACCAATTGGTGCCGCAGAGATCGGTGATGAACTCAATCCGTGGCTTGCGGTCGTTGACGAGCGAGGTCGGTAGATGGCCCATAACTGTGCGCTTGCACCCGCAATTTCCGAGCGCGACACCAAGCGAAAGCCAACACAGCAATGCAAAGCGGTAAACGCCAACTCGCTGAGGCCATGACGTGGAACAGCGACGCGCAATTCTGACACGTACGGAAAATCTGGTCGGAGCAGCGTGGACCACGCCTTCCGCCAGTAGTCTTCGAACAACTCGCTCCTCAAGTCGGGGTGGTTGGGGGAGAGCATTGCAAGTTGAAACAGCAAATGAAGCGCAAGATACTGACGCTTGTCAATGTCTTTGGACTCGAGTGTTTGGGTGATGTGGTCCATGATTCCGACCAGATCACCTATGCGTCCTTCCGCGTAAAAACTGCTGTGGCGACAAAGAAGAGCCGAGAGAACCAGCATATCCGCGACGTGCCGTCGTTGAAGCAATCGCGCTTGCTTTTGGTGCTGGGTCTGATGAGCTAACTGCTCCCGCAGCTGCGAAAGTGGCGCGCTGGCATTCGCCGACAATGACGACTCTTCGTTTTGCTCACTTGATACGATTCGGTGTATCAATTGTTCCCACGCCATGGGCATCGTAGACTCGAGCGACCGTTTCGCGGATGAAGGAGATGCCATTATGCCCGTGTCGTCTTCCTGATCGATGCTCGAAACGTCTTGGGCTTTGGAAGTTTCGAGAACTCGCTGCAGCAACCGGTCGTGAAAGTAAACCACGTCTGCTGCGCACGCAAACAGTGCCACCGACGACGGCTCCAGCGACACCGTCGGGGCCTCATGATTTCCACCTGACGCTGCTATCCCTATCCCCATGCTACTGGTAGCCGTGTGAGACGAGACTGGCACACTCTGCAGCAGTACCGGATCGAGAAAGATCGACTGAAGAGCTTTGGCGTCACGTCGCAACCGGCTTGGTTCCAAATCGCCCTGCAACTGCAGACTATCGACGTGGTACTCAAACAGCTCCACGTACAGCGAGACAAAGTCGGCCAGCAGAACGCGCGAACGCAACCGGGCCTGCTTGAACGACCGCTTGACGTACTGGAGCATTGGATTGCCGTGCTTGAGCAGCAAGGGGCCGATGAATGTGAAAAACGTACGACCCAAGTCGGTCACAATCTCAATCATCTTGGGCGCAACATCGGCATGAGGTGATCTTGTGGCGATTTTCTCGTTCAATGTTCCGAACCAGCTGGATAGAAACGGCACGAGCATGGGCAGCCAGTCGAGGAGATCGTACGGTGCGTGTTGGAGCACCACGTGGATGCACGACGCGAGCAATGTAAAGTCGCTCGATCCGGCCGACGGGAAAGCGTTGTGTGGAACGGCGCCATGGTCGATTGCCGCGAGAGCGAGCTCGATCGCTTCCTGCAGCTGCTTCTTTTCCACTACGGCGCAATACACGCGGTAGCCGGCGATCAGTTCTATCGTTTGCCACGCCGCGCGCTCAATCTCACCCAGCATGCGTCGCGCGGCCGGGTCCGACTCGTTGCTGTCGCCGCGGTTGATCACGAGCAGCGCAAAGTCGAAGAACTCTGCCACGCAGTCGCGGCCGTTTGGATCCAAGTGGAGCATCGGGCCGTCGAGCACGTGGGAGTTCGCAAACTCGTTGCGCAGATTGAGCCACCACGTGAGCTTGGGCGTCTTGGACTTGGTGCTTGTGCTGCCCTTGATCTTGCGCTTCTTACCACCGCTCGATGCCGCTCCTGTGCCGGGGCCAATGCCCATGCAAGCGCAGATGTCGCTGCGCACGGCGTTGATCAGGCCCGAAAAAAGCAACCCCCAGGCCCGCCACTTGTGGACGCGCGCGCGGTGCTTTGGGTCGGCCATGAACGCCTCAGCCTCGGCCACAGACGCAGCCCGTTCCTTTGTGGCCGTAGCGGAGCGCAGCCTGTTGCATATGGCCTTGAACGTATGCCACATGCGGTCGACGTCCATCGTGCCGCCGTCCATTATTGTTGCTGTTGCCTATCGGGGCGGGAAACAAGGAAAGCACCTTCTCTTAGTTGCTAGGTGCGCTGTTGAAAGACATGCGTACTTAGTGAATGGTTAACTTAAAGGGAACCCCTGGAATTGGACTGGTGGGCAACATAGAAGACAGCCACGTCCGAACATGGGGGTACGGAGTCTGCCTCGTGGTATGCTGCGGGCGCCGCTCCATCGCTGATGGATGTTGTTGATGCACAGGGGAAAGGAAAAGGAGTCGCGAATGTGAAGCGTCAAACGTGGGACAAGGAGGAGTTCGAGAGGCTCGCGCAGTTGCGCGCTAGCGGCCAACTCGCGGAGGAACAGGTGCGTGCGATGTGAATTCGTTCGATCTGAGCGGCTAGAACTGAATAAGAATGCGATCGATCGCTGCAAATGGTAGACGGAGAGTAAAGTGATCAAGTCGAGGCGACAGGAATTCAAATCCGCTGATGAAGGAGCTGCGGGGCCTGCGGGTTCTGCCCGTGCATTTCTCACGTCGCGTACGGAACGAGTGACGCTGGAGGAGAAAGTCGGCACCGTGCGCGTGATTAAAGGCGACGATGCGATCAAAGCCAACGGCTACTTTTGCGAAGTCTGCGAGTGCACGCTCAAAGACTCGATCGCGTATCTCGACCACATCAACGGCAAGCGGCGTGAGTGGCGTAGTTTCCGTTGCATCAGTTGTCTTGTGGCCGTCTCATTCCTCACCATGACTACTTTCTACTGTAGACCTGCAGAAACTGGGCTATAGTATGCGTGTGGAACGATCGTCGGTCGAGGACGTCAAGAGCCGTCTCCAGAGCGCTGCGAAGCGCAAGTACGAACCACTTGTGACGAAGAAAGTGGACCCGATGGAAGGTCAGCGGTAGATAACGGAATGGTTCTCCCACCGCAACTGTCTGGACTGACGACTCATTGCGCTGTCGTTAATGGTTGACTCAGAATACGAGAAGAAGAGACGTGAACTCGAAGAAGAGGAAGCGCGACGCAAGCGCCAGCGCAAAGAATCTCGCAAGGCCAAGAAGCAGGAGGCGGAGACGGCGTCGATGAACGATGACGCGAGTCGCGACGACGTAATGACATCCGAAGTGACTAGTGAGTCTCAAGAGAAGTCCAACGACGATGGGTCTGCACTATCGGCCGAGCAAACGGAGGAAGATGCCATGATGGCCATGATGGGCTTTGGTGGGTTTGGCAGTACAAAAAAATAATTGATTTTGGTCCACTTCTTCGTCAATCTATTGAGTTACAACTGTCCTTATATCAGTATGTAAGATTGTATGCTATCAAAAAGTACTGATTGAAGGGCGACCATTCGCTGAGGCTTTGTGTGGAAATTCGCAGTCATCATCAGTGCGGACGATGGCGTTGTCTGGACAGGGTCACGGCCCGCGAGAGGAGCACAGCAGTAGTTGGCGTTACGACGACCGAGTGAAAGAGGACCGCTCGGGCCGATTCGGAAGCGAGACGGCTCGTGGCGGCGACGCGCGAGGCGATCATGCGAACGAGCGGCGTCACTCCGACAGTCGCGACTACGCAGGTGGCTCTTATGATCACCGCGACGCCCATCAGAGAGGCCGCGCTCATCCTCGCTCTCGTTCTCGCTCGCGTTCGCGCTCCCGATCGCCGCGGCGGTACGCGTCGAGTCAAGCGCCAAGCAATCGCGATCCGCCGCCTCGGCAATGCCCCGCGCCACCGAGCGCGACGCTCATTATTCGCGGACTCACGCCCCATGTTTCCGACCCAATGGTAGTATGGAGGGCTTGACGGCGATGCACAAAACTGCTCCCCGCGCGTGCGCAACGGATGGATGAAATCCGCTTTTTTTTCCGTCCCACGTGCGCCGTTGGCATTCTTGCGAGACGAAGACTCACAGTCTTTCTTCTTGTGTGTGCTTCTCCGAACGCCTTTGCGGGCGAATTCCAGCTCCTCCAAGCACTCGCGTCATTCCGACCGACAAGCGTTCGCGTCATGTTCCACAAGGTTTGATGATGCAAATCCGACTTACGTCTTGCCTGAGATCTCAAACGCCCATGTTTTCTTCTAGGCGACTGGAGAGCACAGAGGGTTCGCATTTGCCAACTTTGACTCGGTACAGACGGCCACAGCAGTGATGGACACTTTCGGTACGCCGATAGACTCCCAGTGGATCGTGATGAGATCCTATTAACGTCAGTGTGGATTCTCATGTACAGCTTCACAGCCGTTGGTCCTTGATGGTCAGCCAGCTATCCTGGCGTACGCCGAGACGAATCGTTCCAGTCCGCACTTCCAGCGCCAACACCCGAATGGTGACAGCGGTCCTCCTGGTTCTGGCTATGGCGCTGGCGCTCCTCCTCGCCTGGATTGGATCTGTGATCAGGTGCGTCCGCTGTCAGCTAACCAAACTGCCAAAGTATTAGACTGATATATCTTTGTCTATGCATGACAAACCACCATTGTTAGTGCGGCGCATCAAACTTCGGGCGGCGTAACGAGTGCTTCAAATGCCACATTCCAAAGTCTCGATTTGCAATGGAGGTACCGCCCCCACACGTTGGCTCCGACCATCGTATCCATTCACGTCCTCCACACAACGGCCGTGACGACTATCGTGGCCCTGGCGGTCGTCCAGATTTCGAGGGATTTGAGCATCGACAGCAAAGACACCAGTACCTGGAGGATCCAAGTCGACGTGACTATCGCGACGTCGAACTGGACGAACTCCCATCCCACGTGCTTGCCGTTCGAATGATCCCACTGGAAGTCGATGAGGGAGAGGTAAGAAAGTGCTACGTAACGATGTTCACTATAGACTGCGACACCACCATGGCTGACTCTTCTTCTTGTAGCTCCAAGTGGTCTTTGCACGTTTTGAAGGTGTTCGAGACATCCGTTTAGTGCGAGACCGAGTCACGAACCAATCGCGAGGATTTGCTTTCGTCGAGTTTGAAGATGTGGAGGTACGGTGTGGATACGAAATTGCAGCCAATAGTTTAACTGGAGATACTGATCATAATTCCACTTGGTCTTTGTAAAAAAAAAAAAATCAGTGCGCGCAACGTGTGAGGAACATCGGCGATGGCCTCACCATTCGAGGAGAACTTGTTCGAGTGGGTTTCGCCAGGGAGACGCTCCAGACTCGACCACCACCCAATCGCTCGTCTGAGGGGTTTGAGAGACCAGTAGTTCCAACGAACCCCATCGCAGCGGCGGCGCTAGAACAAGCTCAATGGGCCATGGCAAACAATTACGGGGCAATGCATCAACCTGCGCCAAGCGAAGAAGCACCAATTGCGGTGAGTGGCTAGTAAAAGCTGGCTTTTTTGTCGGACACTATGAGCTGACGATAGGAGTCTGCAGGAAGCATCCATGGGCTTAAATGATCTCGACACACTGCTTACCAACGCGGCGGCGGCCGCGCGTCCTCACATCGAAGAGCCGAAGAAGCAGTGGCCGCTGCCGTTTGAGACCGGCGGAGGGACGTATGTCTTCAAGGCAGACTACGGTCTCTACTACGACACCGACTCGATGTTTTACTACGATCCGCACTCGAAGATTTACTACAGCAGCTTCACAGGGCAGTACTTTCGCTGTCCAAGCGGTGCATTTGAAGCATTCACCCCACCGACACCAGTTGATGACACAAAGTTCACGCCAGATCACACAACCTCGACCCGAGTCCCCATACTTCAGTCGACACAGCCCGTTGCGATGGCATTGACAAAGAAAGACAAGAAGAAACCGGTGATATCGTTCAATATCAAGGCTCCGAGCGCGATCACCTCTGGGAAGACTGCGACTGTGTTTGGCACCGAGGATGTGGCAGCAAGTTCAGGAAACGGTGGTGCCATCGCCCCTCTGGGTAGCGGTGTCTCTCTGGCGGCCGCTGCTAGTGCAAGCACCCGCAAGAAGAGCGCGCTGGATATTGTCAAGTGGTCTCAGCGACAGGTGGACGAATCTAAGCCTCCCGTCGACGTCAATACGAATGCTACGACGCCAACTCACTCAACCCCCCCTGCGAAGGCGCCCAGAACTCGTGCAGTCAGCGCGCAGGCCGTGGACATTCCACTCGAGGCACCGATTTGCTTGGTACGTTCCTGCGTTTCTGGCTATCGATAGGCTGCGACTTGGAGCTTGTTGACGGTTGCTTCCATGTGCTCCAGTTATGTCGCCGCAAGTTTGGTTCCATGGATCAATTGCGCAAGCACGAGACGCAGTCGAAACTTCACGCTGACAATCTGGCCAAGGCAAAGCAAGACAAGGCCATTGTCGCTGCCCAGGTTCGAGAACGCGACGAACAAGAGCGCGAGGAACAGCAAAGCCGAAAGCGACAACGGGATGCAATCCCCACCTCCACGGGCCCATTCGACAACCAGCAGTCCGCAACAACTATGGAACCCGCGAGTGCATCCACCGCACTCGAGTCGGGCATTGGTGCCAAAATGCTCAAACTAATGGGCTGGAAAAAAGGCGAAGGATTAGGCAAGCACGGCACGGGCATTACTGCACCCGTGGAAGCAGCTGGCAATGCCAGCTCCGAGACCACAGGTCTCGGCGCCAAGACGACGCCAGTGATCAACATATCGGATGTCACCTCGTCCAAAGACCGTCACCAGAAGATGGCTCGCGCACGTTACGACGCCGCCGGCACGCACGACGCCAAGAAACTTTAGATGAGCCATTCTCAAATACCTGGGGAAAAAGAACATATTTTTTGTTTGTTTTAACTTGGTACGTTTTTTCCTCGTTCAGATTTGACGACACATCCATCCCGTCGGCCATGCGCTCTCCCCGCACACATCCATCCTGTCGGCCATGTGCTCTCCCCGCTCGTAAACTTAATGGGCGAGTTCCTCGACGGCGTGCTTGAGCGGCGTCTTCTTGTAGCCAAGGACGGGCGTGCCGACTTCCTTACCGCCCTTGAAGAATCGGAACGCCGGCAGTGCCTCGACGCCCATGGCGTCCTTGAGCGTCTCAATCTCGGGCAGCGTCACGTCGAGCTTGGCAAACGTCACGTCCGTGTGCTTTTCAGCGAGCTCCTTGACAAATGGCTGGATCTGCGAGCACTTGCCGCACCACGGCGCCTCAAACTTGGCGACAATGGTCTTGCCCGAGTCCACGAGGCTTTGGAAGTCGGCCTTCGTCTTGATCAACGTCATACCGGCATTGTCAGCGGCGTCGTCGTCATCGGCATCCGTGACCGTCGAAAAGTACTTGTGCGCTTCCTTCGGGTTCGCAATGATCGTCTTTTCGCCGGGCTGCCAGTTGGCCGGGCACACTTCGCCGTGCTCCTCGACAAACTGCAAGGCCTGGACCAAGCGCAGCGTCTCATCGACGGAGCGACCAATGGGCAAGTTGTTGACCGTCATTTGCTGCAGCACGCCGTCCTTGTCCATGATAAACAGACCACGCAGTGCGACACCGGCATCTTCAATGAGCACGCCGTACTTGGCCGAGATGATCTTGGTGATGTCGGCGACAATGGGGATCGTCATGTTGCCGAGCCCGCCCTTGTTGCGCGGCAGCTTGGTCCACGCCAAGTGCGACTCGGGCGAGTCGGTCGAGACCGCAATGAGCTGCGTGTTAAGCGCCTCAAACTCGGCCGCGCGGTCGTTGAACGCGATGATCTCGGTCGGACACACGTACGTGAAATCCTTGGGGTAGAAAAACAGCACCACGTACTTGCCACGGAACTGGTCGAGCGAGATCTCCGTGATCTCGTCCTTGTACACGGCGCCCGCCTTGAACGCGGGCGCGGGCGCGCCGATACGCACACTCGGCAGCGGGTACTGGATGAACGACTCTTCGTCGTCCTCGCCGCCAAAGAGATCCTCGTCGTCGCTGTCGTCAACGTACTTGCGGGCAAAACCGCGCGACTGCACCGCGGCACTGGGGAGAGACGCAAACGCATTGGGGAGCGCCGAGGCCACGGCCGGACGCGCCAGAGATGGAGCGGCAGTCACGCGAGCGGCGCTGCGCAGCGCGGAGCGCGCGAGAGCGACGCGGCGGGCGACCTGAAGCACGCGCATAATGGCCGGTTGGTTTCTCGAATGCGCTGCTCAGCAAATGTGTGGAAGGCGACAGAACAAACAAGGCGGTCAAGATACAGTTGGTCACTCATGGGTCGGGTCGATTTGCGTGGGTTACAAGGAGACCCGTTGCTTTCATCTTCTTCAGTTTATGTATGAGCCAAATGTGGTTCTTCAACCCGTATTGGTCTTTCCGGTGACCCATATCTGAGACCCAGAATCAATTCTGGGAGTGGATCATATAGCCAATGAGAGGTTGTACGTTGAAATGACGTTCGCTGACGTCAGTGACACCGTGCCTCAGCGACAGTTATATGGAGCAATGTGCGCTTTGTGATCAGGCATGGCGCCATCATACAGCACTGATACAGTGCACACTCATAGTATATGAGGGATGAGCTAAGCTTCTTACCTCTGGAGCGGCGCTCGCGGCCATCCAGGCCCACCTTACACCCCGAATTCTACCACTCTTGCGTTGAGCCGTTTCTAGACGCGGCCGCGACGGGCCACGTCTTGGGCATTGGTGACCGCCACTCGCAAAACATTTTGATCCAGGAAGACACGGCGGCGAGCTCGTGTACAGTGAGTTGAGCGTCGTCTTCGACCAGTGTATGGCGCTGCTCACGCGCGATCTCGTCGACGGCGTGTTTACGCGCTGCTGTGAGGTACACTCCGCAAAACTAGCGGGTTGGTTGCGGCCATTTTCAAAGTGTCCTTGCGCAACTCGCTCTACGGGTGAACGTTGTCCCTGCACGCGAATACGACAACATTCGCGCTTGCACAATTTGAGCACTATAACTGGGCCTCATTCCCGGAGACGCTGGGCGATGAATGAATCAAGCCGTTTTTTTAATTTAAAATTGGATGTACTAGTACCACCAAGCAAATGCCCAGGCATTCCCGAATGAGAACAATTAATTTTATGTTCAGAGAGGATGATATTCATGCGTAATGGGAGTATTTCTTGGACAAGCAGTGAGCCCATGGTGTGGCAGCCCTCTCAATAATAAAGGGAATCCCTATCTCCGAGTCGGGAGATAGGGGCCGGGAGTCCCGACCCTCAGAGCGTCTCATCCTTCACAAGTTCAAGCACGTGCTCGGGTTGGTCTGATGGCCAATGATGTATGATTTGGCGCCGGGCGAAGGGACAAACGGACTCGCCTTGGTCTTTGCCCAGCACGTCCCACCGTTGAATGGCGTCCATGTGACTGCAAAGCACGTGTTCGACACTGCACACGCCTTGGGACAGTTTGGATAAATGTCGGTCTGGGAATTGGCAAAGTCGTTACCGGGCATGTCGACGTCATTAAACTCGAGTTGCGAGTTTAAGTAGGGCATGTTTACTCCATCGCCGTCACGAATGAACGACACGGCTCCCGTGTTCGGTGCGACGTTAATCGGCGGGGGCGCGGAGCCGGTACCCCACGATCCTTCAAGGCGCTTGAAGTAGCACGTTCCACCTTCGAAGTTGGTCCACGTGGCGGCGTTGCAGCCGGTCTGGGGAAGGCAGTTCGTCACACACAAGTCGGGGTTCGGGTACCGAGCCACGAACTGGTCGCCACCAACCAAATCCACACCGCAGAACGAGCGAATGACGGAACCGCTCTCGACACTCGAGCGGGTGCCCGTGGCGGTTGTCGTGCGGTTCTCCATTTCCAACAGCGAGCGACCGGGCACCGTAGTAGCGGACGCGGAGACTGCGACGGTGGCAATGCCGATGGTAATGACGCTTGCGCTGGGGAATACCATAGTGTGATATGTTCGAGTCTTGGTAATATGATGTGGTTGCTTGGGTCGCAGAAGATTTAGGAATGCGGATCTAGACTAGGGGTAGAATTGATCCAAGCGGGAACTCGCGGTGCGCCAAGTATGCAGTACATAATCATTGCCGCCACTCCAAGGGAGACTAGATCACGAGTTGCTTTTGGGTGCGGAAGTAGATTTCACTCCGCTTGACGTGGGCCAGATGATGCTACTAGTACAGTACGAGTACCGTAGGATGATGGAGCCAATATTCACTTACAGTGCCTTCCGTCGTGAGAAAAGACACAATCATCAATCATGCAGTGTGAACCCACGCCTGTCTGGCGGCTGTCACAGACGTGAGGGTATCGGGCCCAGTGACAGTAGCCAGACGATGCGTGGATTCTTGGGCGAGGCTAGTTGAGGCGAGGCGAGCGAGGATAGGCTAGGCTAGTTGGTGCTTGAGGGCAAATTGTGAAGTGAGAGTAGTGAGTTTGGGCTGGGAGTTCTGCCGGCGCGGCAGACTCCCTTTAGTCCTCTAAACCACTCGATGGTGTTCCTATACTATTCCCTAGTGATGGTGTTCTCAGCCCCACTTATTTAGCCTTCACTATACTATCTTGGAGGTCGAGATCCGTGTCTTAGCCAGGACGGTCTGGTTCTAGTTTACACAGATCGTTCCTATACTATAGTGAATGTAAGCTTTCCGACTATTCTCTGTCCAGTCCTATACTAAAGTAAAAGCTAGAGCAGGCCGACTATCTCGTCTGACTATCTAATCTGACGCTGGCTGCGTCACATGACCTCCTTTCGAGAGAAGACCTCCCTTCTTGGAGCTCCAGTATTCTGCGATGAGACCTGGAATCTGCTTTTAGTTATCAACGGGTTCCCACGTGGCTTGCCGGCGAGTTTCGCCGAGCCAATGAATCTTGTACCAGTCCTGGCCTTGGTGTTTACGATGCCCAAAGACGGCTTGGACAAGTTGTCCTTCCGTGCCGTCGGCGAGGAGTAGTTTGGGAGCTTGTTGCTGGAGCCTATCATCCTTCTGATAGGGCTTCAGCAGCGACGTGTGGAACACGGGGTGGCTACGAAGATCCTTCGACATTGCAATCTCATACGAATCATGATGGACCTTCTTCACGATGAGGTACGGTCCGACAGATCTTGGTGCTAACTTACTTGAAGTAGCAAAGCCCTTGTGGTGGATATCGAGATTCTTGCCGTCGAGAAGCACAAGTTGACCGACTTCAAACTCTTGTTGCTTGCGGTTCTTGTCGTAGTACGACTTCATACGTTCTTGGGCTTCACTCATTGCATCTTGCGTCTTCTTGAGAAACGCTTCTTGTTGCAAGAGAAATTCTTGAGCCGTCTTGTTCAACTGTTTGAACTCTGGATCGGCTGCAACATCATCCGGCATGTACGGGACATAGCCGAGATCAGCTTCAAATGGTGACATCCCGATCGAGGAATGCACT